>VUQG01025027.1:23672-35768 GCA_015106755.1 Etia nguti | reverse complement strand
CCTTTCCCAGAATTTTCATTTTTAATTCAGACCTTTCTTTCTTCTTTTTTTTCCCCTCAGGGGACTTGATACGAGAGGGGCTTTCTTGATCTGCTAGAGCCACAGTTAAATCTGCTGTTTTCAAAGTGCTATCTATACTGATAAGTTCCACCTTATGTTGAATAGTTTGAGCTTCACGGACCAGTAGATTGGTTTCTTCAAGTTGCACGTCTTTCATTACTTTCACATCTTTTTTCACATAGCCTTCAGGCATTTTTCCTGAGGGGCTTTCAAGGCACTCAGGTGAAAGCATATCTGATTCTTGTGTGTGGTGAGTGTCGCCACTGATCTGTCCAATTTGCACATCTGTATCCTGCTCCTCAGATGAACTTATGCGGCCTCTCTTTGTCAGACCAGGTAGTTTTATTTTATGCTTTTTCTTGTATTTAAGAGCATCCTGAGTTTTTATTGGTGACTCTGTGTCACTTGTTGTTGGGCTGAGTTCAAGCTTTCTTTGCTCCTCAGCCTCTGAGGAACTGTGAGACCTTGTAAAACGTGATTTTCGCCCTTTTCCAAAGGATGAAAACTTGGGCCACGAAATGCGAGCTTCTCCGCGTCTTTTAGTTTTTCCTTGTTCTCTCATCTCTGGAGTGTGGAGGTCTTCTTCCTGTTAAGAAGCATAAAAATTAAAAGTAAGTCGTTACTAAAAAATAATAATAACTAACAAAGAGTTTGAGCAGACAACTTTGAGAATAGTTACAGGTATAACGTCAGATTCGATGGCTGGTTCGGTCTCTGTGATCCCTGGCTTGCGTTTCAAGCAAAGCTTCAGTTTGTATGCCTGAGCATGCTCCAGAATCTGAATGGCATCCTCATATGACATGTTGTCAAAATACACAGTGGCACTCAAAATCTGATCACCTGTGTAGACAAGACAAGATATTTCGACAGGACTTTGATGAGCAGACTTTGATGAGCAGACTTTAAGTCACGTTTTTAGTTGATAAAAAAAATTGAAGTGTTCAATCAAAAATAAAATAAAGAATAACAATTACATTTGCTTGGACAGAAGTCATAGTGTTAAATCTACACTGCTAAAAAAAAAATATATAGTAACACTTTGAAAACACATAAGATCACAATGGGGAAAAAAATCATGCTAGATCTCTACACTGATAACAACTGGGTAATGTGTTAGGAATGAAAGGATGCCACATCATTTGATTGAAATAAAAATTATCAACTTACAGGGGGCTGAATTCAAAAAGCAGGCTAGTCCATTTTGCCAAAATTTTTATTGCAGCAACTCAAAATGACACCCGGTTTTAGTTTTATGGCCCCCACGTGCTTTAATTCATGCATTACAAATTCAGGCAATGCTTCCAGTGAGGCAACAGATGGTGTCCTGGGGGATCTCCTTCCAAATCTGGACCAAGGCATCACCAAGCTCCTGAGGTACAACGTGGCAGCGTTGTATGGACCGAAACATGACATCCCAGAGGTGTTCTGTTGGATTTAGGTCAGATGAGCTTAGGAACCAGTCAATGGTATCAATTCCTTCATCCTCCAGGAACCGTTGCCTACCAGGAGGAACCCAGGACCTACTGCACCTGCATAAGGTCCTGTGTAAATCTGTTTTTGGCCTACTGGAGGTTATTTTGTAGCTCATCCTGTTCCTCCTTTCATAAAGGAGCACACCCCATTAAGGAACTCCAAGAAGTTCATTCCGATACCTAATGGCAGTCAGGGGGTCGTCACCTACCCTGTCTAGTCTGTGTATCCCTTCATGAATATGCCTCCCCAGACCATCAGTGACCCACCACCAAACTATTCATGTTGAACAATGTTACAGGCAGCATAATGTTCTCCATGGTTTCTCCAAATGCTTTCAAGTCTTTCACCTGTGCTCAGGGTGAATCTGCTCTCATCTGTGAAAAGCACAGATGGTACACTGGCCAGTGGTGGACCTGTCAATTCTGGTATTCTATGGCAATGACAATAAGGCTCCAGAGTGCTGGGCAGTGAGCATAAAATACAAAACTAGTGAAAAAATAGTCAGAAAAGATGAGGGCGGAAAAATCTCGGTTGCCTCAACCTGTAAAACATTCCTGTTTTGCGGTTGTCGCACCGTTGCCCTTCTAGTGCACCTGTTGTTAATTTCATTAGCATCAAAACAGCTGAAACGGATTAAAAAGGCCCTCTGCTACATATCTGACCACGTCAGTATCCCAGCAGTTTCACTGACTTGATGTTATACTCTAATTAAAAGTGTTCATTTAATTTTTTGAGCAGTGTAATTGTCAGTTGAATATTGTGAATTAAAAATTCTTCAACAGCATAACATAAAATAAAATTCAATACAGAATGTATTAATACGGATACTAATATACAATACTAAATTGTTCAAGAGACTTAACAAGGAGCTTTAAACTTATATAATAATTTTAATGAGACTAATTTTTAGCTGCAGGTTTACCTTCTTTCAGTTTTAGATTTTTTGAGGCTGGTGACTCTGGCACTACTTCCTTAATGAAAATCCCTTCTTTTCCCCCTCCACCATAAATGAGACCCTCTGCACATCCATCTTTGGCCGTTTTCACTATCACCTCAGATTCAGTGCTCTCAGCTTCCTGCCAACGCAAAAAAGGACAGTAATTTTACCTTTAGCACTGATATTTTCTGCAGCTACACAGCTTGGAAGGATTTATAAATGCAGTACAGAGAGGAAAGGTGGAAATGTCTCACCTTGAGTTTACTCATCTTTGGAGTAGAGCGCTTTTCAAACATGGACCCAAGCCCAGACTTTTTAGTTTTCTTTCCAGTCCCGCTTTTGTGGTGTGGGTCATGCTCTGCTTCACACTAAAAGGAGTTTAAGAGGAGCAAAGGAGTTTTAAAAAATGATCTTATAATACTCAGAACAGGAGGGTACATTCATTTATACAGGGGAGTAGCCAAATTATTTCAATATTATACAATGCAGATCTCATCTTAGACCACACATTAGCACACAAATCTATAAAGAGAAAAAGTTTCATAGAAAAGTAAGTAATAGAACAAATAATAAAAACACAATGTTATCTTTCACAGTTTCTACATTTTCATGTGGATGCAGTCCAGAAACAGTCTTCTTCAGTTTCTTTTTTTTTTTCATTTCAGGACATGCAGCCGTGTGAGTATAACCCAGTTGAATACACAAGCTTGTTTCTTTCAGTCACAAGTTTATTTTTCTAAATGCATTTATTTTTTGGCCTGAAAAAATAGACCATCGACTTACAAGCAGACTATTCAATAACTGTGTGTTTACATGCAGTGAAGTAGCAGCATTATAATTTCCCAGCTGAGGTGAAGCATTAAAAGAAAACCAGTTATTTCTGCCAGAGAGGCTTGATTTTTTTTGGTCATGGTTGCATTGTAAACAATGTTCTGTTCTATTGTCTTAACTGGATTTTCAAGACTAAAGCTTTTGGCTTGTGACGTCTGGTGTCTTGTGTTTGTGTAACATCGGTGGGGGGGTGCTTGGTTTATGCCAAGTGCTTACTCATAGGGGATCGTGTAATGTTGTAGGACCTTAAAACATGAAGAGAAGACGTAATTTAAAATATGTGTGGTGTTTCTCTGTACCTCTTTATCACTGTCACTGTATTTTTCAGTCTCAGGATACTCCTCAACTGGAGATGACCCTTGTGGGCGTGGTCTTTCACTCTCCGCGAACTGAGATGGCTCATCACATATCTGCATGGACATAAGGTCAGTAAACATGAAAACACACCTGTTTTCATCATCACCCCAAAGAGATTTCATAGCATTTCAGTCAGATATTATCAAGCATAGAAAGCATCTATTTTTCTTGAGCTGCATATAAAAATGTTTTCTTATTAAAACTCATGCAGCTGCACCTGCAGCATAAACAACAAAAAAAAAAAGATATGGGGGAAAATTGGATCCCAGATCGTGCGATAGCACCTTGTTTAGCCAAAAGCAGCACTGACTGGGTGCTTAGCTATTTGGCATTTAAAAACTGTCACATTATTAGTGTGTTTCCTGAGATGGCAGCGTTGGCTAGTCTGTCAGTCCAACACTTTGAGCGAAATAGTGTGTGTGTGTGTGTGTGTGCGTGTGTGTGCATGCATGCGTGCGTGTGTGTGTGTGTGTGTGTGTGAATGAAGTGTAGATTCTCATTTTCATCATCCATCATCCAAACCAGAAGTAACGAAAAGTTATTGGTTTTCAGCTGCTAGCCCATGATCGGTGACAGCCTTGTTTATATTAGACTGACGTGATCGTCTTTCAGTGCAATGTGCAGTGCAAATATCAGTCAGCCAATCCATATAAATACTATACACTGATTTGTACAAATTTCTTCTCTGAGAAAAAATGTAAGTTGCAATGGGTTGTTGTTATTTGCCTATCTGTGCATAGTCTCCATTAGCACTAAGTCTTGTCTCTATTTGCTTTGCAGTAAAGTTAAAATAACTGTTGTTCAGTATTTATTAGCTCAGACGCCAACATCAACATCATAATCTATCAATCAAACATGTGGATCCAGTTTTAAGGCACAGGAATATATGACAGCCAGTGGACTGCCTGACAAGCAGAAACTGAACTGTTGATCACTTTGGTGATCTATAAGCATTACTTCATACAGTCTGTTGTCACTGTAGAATACAAAATCCTAAAAACATATGACAACTTTAAGAACATACAGTAGATTTCCTTCTCTGGAATGAAACATTTCAGCTGTTTATTTTTTTGTGAAAATGTGCTAAATATAGAAAAGAGGATTAAAATGAAAAGAAAAATATACACACAGGACAAAAACAGTAAGGACATAATACATAAATCTGTAAATTTAAAATTGTATAGTCTGAACTATACGAACTATTGATTTAACAGCTTTAATGATATTATTCCACAGTGTTGATCTCCCAGTAGGACCACATACTTTCTTCTCACTCATTCACAGTGCTGACACAATGTTATGCCGTCAAGTTATGTTATGTTATGTTATGTTATGTTATGTTATGTTATGTTATGTTATGTTATGTTATGTTATGTTATGACATGACAATTTTTCCCTACGGTTTCAAAAATTTGAAGGAATACTGACACGTTGAAAGATGTTGGTGTCGGTATTCGTGTTGAAAAAATCAACATTATTATATACAGCTGCACTAAAGTGAACAATATCACCAACTGCAGATGGCTCAAATCAATAATGAATGAAATGAAAGTCACAGCACAAAACTTTCAGTAACTAACAAAGAAATGAAATGTAGAAAAAACAAGCACGTCACTTTGTGTCACAGTAAATTCACTTACTGAGTCCTCTGTGGCAGGCTCTGGGCCTTGCAGCCTTCGTCCAGGTCCTGTTCACAAAAAAACTCAATAACATAGTACCTGATATGACATCTGTGTATTACAATACTTTAAATGTAAACTGTAGACCTTTAATGCTTCATTTTCTGCATGCACAGGTTTATCGCGTAAATATTTTGCAGGTTAATCCCTAAATAAATAGAAAATCGCATTAAGTGATTAAGTCCAGTCACACAGCAGCTAAAAAAAAGTCTGTCCTGTTACTACAAAACCACAAATAGGCACCTGGCAAAAAAAAATCACACTCTTCCATTTACAAAAACAGCAAATAAAATGCACTGAACAAGATCAGTTATATTATAGCTTTAATTAATTGTAGCAAATTATACAGTAATGTGCAAAAGTGTTGAGCCACGCCTCATTTCTTTATATTTTGCTAGAAACATGTGAAATAGCTGCAGAGATCTATTGAAACTTGTGTAAACATATACTAGAAATACAGTATATAAGGAAAAAACAGATGTGTGTACAATCCTAATGAACATGAACGTCTATATTTGGGATGACCACCTTTACTCTTAAACATAGCTTGAAATATCCTCTGACTGGTCTCTGTCAGCAAAACATGATGTGTTTTTGTAACAAAGTACCTAAAGATACGCTTTAGAACTGATCCTTTGCTAAGTACCAGCACTGGTTCACAACACTGGTACATGAGTTGGGTCCCTTTTTATACTTGAATAAGTCATAGGTCAGTGTTAAGTGGCTTGAAAAAAAATTAAAAAGCATGCCTCTGAAAATGTTCAGATATAAGGACATAAAGCGAAAAATATCAAAAAAATAGGGATGATTCAAGAGAGATGACTTTGCATCGTCCTCTATTAGTATGAAAATGATACTGTGTAAAAGTAGCTCACACTTGTGTTTTATAATCCTTTTGTTGCATGAATTAAAAAGGCCACAGAAATAATATGCACAAAAACAAAGCATAAGAGTTCCACCCAGTCTGACCCCTAGCAGTTGTTTTGAGGCTCGGAGACTCTGGAGCCGATGATTAGACTATTTAGAGTTCTTCCTGGCAATAATTCCCTCCAGGGAGCTGCTGCCTCTGTTAAGTGATCCACTGTATTGACCCACAGATTGGACTTTGCAACCTCTCAGCTTAGCTGAGAGGTTATCAAGGCTGCCAAAAAGGGAAAGTCTGACTCCAAATGAATCAAGTTAGCCATATTATAATTATTACCTGGTCTATTCAAGTGAATTCCTTTTTAAACAAACCATTCGTTCACGTTATTTTGAGAGGCCCTTTGTTTCAGGGATGTTGTACATTTAAAACAAGGCTTGTTGAGTGGAGAAATACAGAGGCATACTCTTTATTACCAACCACCAGTATGATTTCTGTAGTTTTATTATTATTATTATTATTATTGAGTAATAAATGTATTAAATAAATTAAAATTAGGAGGCGACTGATAAAGAAAGTACTGTCAGTAAAAATTAAAGTAAAATAAATTAATGCTAGAATAGAATAGAATAGAATTCAACTTTATTGTCATTGCACATGTCACAAGTACAAGGCAACGAAATGCTACATGAAGATATACATGAAGATATAATCATTTTCACTGCAGGAATAACGCTGGTAACGCTGGTCTATGCGCAGCTGCTTTAGGTGTTTTAATTGGGCATAGCTGATATTTTGCAGGACAAAAAATCAAAAAACACTAAACTTTGTGTAAATTTGGAGCTCCAAAAAGCCATAATGAAACTGCTAATTTCATTAGTGCAAACACCACATGGAAAATGTCATTTAAACACTAGCATCCAGGTGAATCCACATCATAATTTAAAAGCAAAAGTCTTGTTTGAAGCAAAAAAAAAAAAGTGTTCTTTTAAAGACATCAATTAAAAACAGAATTACTTAAAACAAAAGAAATATGTGCAAGATTTTGCCCGTGTATATGGTAGACCCATATAGTTTCTCAACTGACACTGACACCCCACCCGCTGCATTACAGTAATGTATGTCATGTGAAGAGCTCTCACAGCCTGTGTAAGTGCATTAGAAGAAAGTCCAGGCAAGAGAGTGATGGTTTAAAAACTTCTTACTGTATCAGGATGTGTTGCTGCCTCAAGGTTAAGCCTTCAAGACGGTTTAAGAACAATGAAAAGACAATCCAGCTCAGCTTTTTTTCATGTCTGATAAAGTCATCGTGGATTCACGTGATTAGAAATAGGATAAGAACACATTTATCTACAT
The DNA here is from genome assembly GCA_015106755.1 of Etia nguti. NCBI lineage: Eukaryota > Metazoa > Chordata > Actinopteri > Cichliformes > Cichlidae > Etia > Etia nguti. The sequence goes on along the minus strand of VUQG01025027.1, from coordinate 28,213 downwards.
ATATCTATTTATCTAAAAAGATTTTCCCCGTGAAGTCAGTAAGTGAGCACAACACAGTCTAGACATGTTAAGAAACATAAAAATGTAAGAGTCCTTACAGCCACCTACACCATTACCTGAAATAGCGAGTTAAAGAGAAGAATCCTTTTCATGCACTCATCAACATCCTTCACTTTCAGACCAGGTCTGACTGGCAAAAATAGTAAAGATTTTCCCATTATGTCACAGCAAACAGCTCACCTACCTTAAGCTGCTGTTTGCTGAACTCCTGAACGTAAACTGTGTCAGTAAGAAAAGCTGCAAACTGCTCTTAACCATTCCTGGTGTGAGTGTGTCTGCTAAAGTGGATAAAATGATTTCTTCAGTCTAAGACGGACAAAGGAGGCGGGACACTTTAAGGTCGCAGTCACACCTTTCCTCAAGTTGTGTCACTCTGTGTTGTTTTCCAAAAACCCTCAAGACAACTTTGGTTCAGAGATTTAACTCTTTGGATGTTACTCAGAGAAAAAATGAGAGTTTGAGAATATGTAATGCACTAACTATGTAGACGATTTGTAATTTAATGAACTTAATTTACGTTTGATTGCTAATCATTGAAGAGCTTCTACATAGATCCTGAAGATTAAGATTTGTTTATTGACACTGCACGATGTATACAAAAAAAAAATCACAATTCTGTAATTATGTACGAGCGTATTGCGCAGGTACAATTGTAAATAAATGAATAACAGTGATAAGTATTAAATTGTAAGGTGTAAGTTCAGTTTGGTCAGAGCTTTGGCTTAAAAAAAAAAAAAAAAGAGAAAAAAAATTGTAACTGCCAGATGAGAAGAATTGAAAGTAGTTAAAAGAGTTACTAAATAGATTCTTGATAAGTTCTTATTGAGTCTTTTCTGTAAACAAACTTAAGCCCAAACACATTAAAATTCCTTTAATCACTGAAGCCTCTGTAAACAGATTTTTGCTGTGGCATTGAGCACAGATTCTTGCAAAACGGCTAATTTTAAGTTTTGCAGTACCTGAAATTTCCATCTAGTGTCATCCATCATCGGGCGACCAGTTTAGGTCTAATACTTTCTGAACAGCTAACAAAAGAAATGCCTTTTAACCTTGACTGCAGTTTGACTGTAGTGCTAATCAACAGATGGTAGCACACAAACATATAAAACTGGGATGGTAAACAGGGGATGCTTGCTTAGCATCATCATGGTCTAATTGTCTTTGTGAGCATGTCAACACAGGGACTTTAGCAGTAAGGTTTATGCACAGTCGTGACTACATACAGCCTTTAGGTTCCAGCATGGCTACAGCCTTGTCCTGTTATTGTACAGAAAAACAGTGATGGTGTTGTGGAGAAAAATATGTTTTTTTCTTGTTTATAGTTTTTCCAATCTGGATTTTTATCCACCAGCTGCAGTAAAAACTGTAACTCACTGTGGATGGTGTGCAATGTGTTTGTGTTTGTGATGTGATGTGTTTGTGCATTGTGCTCTATGGGGGACTGAAATGACAGATTGATACATTCCTTATGTTATTCACCACTTAAGGTGGATGTTCTTTATTCCTGCCTCTGCTACTGGCACCGCACTCTTAGAAACTCCTTTCCCAAATATTCGCCAAACATTTGTAACTAAAAATGTCAAAATAAAATCACAGAGCACAGTTTTTGGTTTTTGTTTGACTTATCAGAGGTTAGAGGACAGCCCAGCCTAATGTTTCAATCTGACTTTCTGTTATATTTATCAGAATCAAAAGCACCCTCCGTAGACGGGTAAGTCGTTTGTGGTGCAGAACCTGCATGATTTGGTGCTGGATTTGGGTGTGGCTGATCTCTGCGGGCTTAAGCCAGCGTGTCTGCTTTCAAGCAACACTGATGTGTGAGCACTTAAACTAAATAACGCAATGCCATGGCATATAAACCTATATATTCTTGTTTACGTGGGCAAAGATTCAAATAAGATCTTAAAAATCCAAACTGTAGAGAAATGAATTCAGCTCTTGCAAATCCTAACTGCATTCTGTTGTCCTGTCCTCAGCTCTCTCTCTTACATAACCACCCTCTGCTCTACTTTGTGTTTCCTGTTTAAAAGCTCCCTGAAGTCTTCCCTAAACTAATATAAAGTAATACAGCTCGTTATTTGTGCTCGTGGATTTGGATTCTGCTCCGTTTTGGGGTTTTTCTTCCCTGTGCAACAGACAGACACAAGCTCCTTTCAGTTGGAAGCAGTTTGCTGGGATCCAAATTATAATAGGATTTTAGTCAAGGGAGGGAAAAAAAACTGAATTAGATTTTCTGCATGGATTATATTAACATGAGACTCCAAAAGCGCATGCTTTCAATCTATTAATCTGCTTCAAACTTACAGCGAGTTTCGTCACAGCTCTGGAATTTGCATCCTAATCTGCCCGTGTTCCCACGACATGCTGTTAAACAAAAATAAACATGGGAACAGTCCACACCTATGAACTGCACTATATACATATACTATATACAACAGTGAGCATGAGATAACTTCCAATTCAGACGGGATCACTGAGTCATGTTACTGATTGAAGGATCTGATGTGAGGTAGAATGTGACTGTTAAATGGAAATGCAAAGTTGTTCACTGACAATAATTTAGCCACATATTAAAAATGAATTTGTCCAACTCAGGTGTGATACTCCATAATGGATCAGGATCGTTCGTTTTGGCTTCCAGTGTCAGTGGCCAGAGATCAGCCACTTATCCGGATAACTCCCTGTCTCTGTCCTTTTTTTTATTTCTCTCTCTCTGACCTTAAGCGTTGCTTGAAGCTTCTCAAAGCAAAACAAACCTCGTGTCATTTTGAGGGAGATTTAATTCAGAGTAGGGATGGAAGTAATTGAGGAGAACTGTGGGAAATAGAAAGGGGGAGCAGTAATGTCATTTTTTATGCCCCTTTTTACAGCAAGCATCAACTGAGCACTTAACTCATCATTTTTCAAGACAGTAAGGAATGTCTTCACTGTGTAATACTTGGATGTCCACTGATGAGAAACACAGGAGATTTCCTGTTATAAACACATTTTTCATAATTAGGCAGATAGAAACTTCAGATAAGCGTGTTTTATACCCTGAATATCTGATCAGCCTTTTATGTTGGTGAAACTCATTACCCTGTTTGACTTTTTGCAGTCTTGGTAAGAACACCCTACTTAATTATGCTTGTAAGGCACATTTTTAAGAAGAAAAAATGGTCGATAACGACTTTGAAATTGATGTCCGTGCACCAGAAAACATCCACTCAACTCAAACCACAGAATGACTCATACATGCTGCAAATGTGTAACAGTATTATTTCCTACAAAATGTTCATATAAAATCCTTCACATGTGCACATAAACTATATATGGTCCAAGCCCACTAACCCTGACCCAAACAAATTTATATCTGATTCATTTAAACTCCAAATGGGAACAAAATTAGTAGGAAAAATGATGCAAGATTAAATTATACAGAGCTGTAGGATTCATTTTTCATCACAGATTTTTTTTTGTACACATTTCAGTGGGTTTTTTTTTTTTAAATCTCCATCTAAGTTGTCGTGTTTCTATTTTTAACCCTGATTTGCTGAACTGCCACGGTAAAAATATCAGGTCTGTTTGCCTTTCAGGCTGCGCTTCAAACACAGCAGGAGAGAAACCCAGAGCTGCCTGACATCCTCTCGATGATGACATCTTCAAGCACTCCCCTGCGCTCTGCAGACACACCCAGCACTCACTGCAGGTCAGCAACACAGCTCAGCATCAGCACCAACCGCCTTACACTCGCTCGCTGCCTCTCTCCGTCACACACACGCACACAAACAAAATCTCTCCCACTACACTACTGAACCCTGCTGCTCAATCAGCGAATTGCTCTGGGGAGAACGGGCAAAGTCATACAGAGGAAAAACAAGGGGGGGAAAAAAGAGCAGAGAACGTAAAGAGAACGATACCCACTTGTCCCAGAGGAGGCAGCGTGCCAGTTGGGAAAGGCCAGGTGGAAACAGTCGCACATGATGGCAGCGGGGGTGGGGGAGAGATCAGCGGAGACGAGGTCCCAGACTGGGCAGGAAGCGGGGACGGACGGAGGGATGGCGGCAGCAGTGAAGGGTTAGGCAGGTGTTGCTGCTGCTTCTTCACCCCCCGCCTCGTCCTCGTGTAGGTCAGCCAGTCGCAGCGCAGTGAGGGATGAGTTGCAGAAATAACCAGAGACAGAGGAGAGTGAGAGAGCTTCTCCTGCCTTCTCCACAGAGCTGTCCACAGAGTGAAGGAAACTCCTTTGCCTGCCCCGTAAACATGGACCTCCAGCGCAGCACACTAACTTAATTATGGGAGGAGCTGCCCCCCTCCCTCCACAAACACACATCCACACGCATCCCTCAGTTCTCCTTCTCCTTCTACTCCTCCTCTTCCTCTTTCTCTTTTTCCGCTGTCCTCTGGTCAGTGTCATTGATTGGCCTAATCTGACAAGGACCATCACGATATCGGTTTCTGGTTCCAGCAATAATGGGGGGGGGGGGGGGGGGGTCAGTTCG
>VUQG01025027.1:7835-23652 GCA_015106755.1 Etia nguti | reverse complement strand
GGGGGGGGGGGGGGGGGGGGGGTGGTGGGTGGGGGGGGGGGGGGGGGGGGGGGGGGGGTCATACAGTTGCCAGGGAGCCATAATTGAATTAAATGCCGTATACACGTAGTTTAAAAACCCTTTTTGTGGACGGGAAACTGTAGAGTTTAAAGCAGAACATGTTAGCATGTAGCCAAAGTCTGTCATGATGGCCTGCCAGGCTCATAAACTGTGGCTCTGAGGTCAGAACAAGCGGACAATCACAGGAGGTATTTACAGGACTGATTATTCAAGTGATAAATTCAATTAAGCATTGGATATGAGACAAATTCAATCACTAGCTGTGCAGCTGCTATTTTTTTCTTGTGATTACTTAGTATAGTATTGTGCAAAAGTATTGAGCCAAACCTCATTTCTATATATTTTGCGTATAAGGAGACAGACTTTATTTCTTATTTTTTAAAAGTGGTCTTGAGAAATAGTTCAACCACTAGGGGTCAGGCTGAGTGGAAGTCCCAGCTGTAAATACGGGGGCTTTGTTGTTGTACAGTGTGGCTTTAATTAATTCAAACAACAAAAGTATTATAAAATATGTCTAAATTCATTTCTTCTATTTTCCACTTTCTTCTAATTCTTAAAGTGGTCCTGAGTAACAGTTCTCCGATCTTTCTAAAGGTTTTATAAATGTTTTCCACTCATTTTTCCCTCACCAGTTTTTGTACCTGACTATTTTCAGATTAATGTTTTGGTAATTTTTTTATTAAGCCACTTAACACTGACCCATGAGTCATTCAAGCATAAAAATTGGCACCTAATGGCACTTCTTATTGTCTGGCTCACTCCTTGAGCCAGACAACTTAGCAAAGAACCAATTTTAAATTGTATCTTTAGACACTTTGTTACTTGCACCCTATCATAAAAACACAATTTGTTCCCATTTCTTTAGTAGAATCTGTGAAGACAGTGAACACAGTTTTCCTAAAGCAAGGAAACTTGGCATATCTTGGCATTATGTGCAGTGTGTCCTTAAAAAATTGAGGAATCTAGACAAATGGAGGACAAAAGAAGTGGCACACCTAGAAAAACTCTCTAAGGAAAGAAATCCAGCAAAGAACTGGCACAGGGCCTGAGAGATGAATCTGAACCTGTAGTTGATCCAGCTACTGTTTACCAAAGCCTCATCAGAAATGGTCTCAGTTGAAGTGTAGCTTCAACCGAGACCACTCTTAAGGAAGGGAAACAGTGAGAAAAGGCTAAGGTATGCTAAATTATACTAGAACTGGAAATCACTGAAGATCAGTGACAACAGGTCTTATGGACTGATGAATCCAAATGTGAAATTTTGATGTTTTGGTGTTTGGGATCTTGTCAAAATTTATGAAATCATGAATGCAAAAAAGTATCATGGTGAAAAATTTAGCAATGGCATGAACAATGATCCCAAACACACAGTGGAAATCATGGACTGGCCTTCCCAGAGCTTGGACCTCAAAGTTTTTGAAACGGTGTGGGATCATCTTGACAGAGAACGGAACAAACATCAGCCAACATCCAAAGAAGAGCTTTGAATATCCTTCAAGAAGCCAGGAGAACTATTCCTGAAGACTACTTAAAGAAATGACAAGAAAGCTGCCTACGAGAGTTCAAACTGTGTTGAAAAATAAAGCTGCTCATACCAAATATTCATTTTCAAGATCGTTAGAATTTCACAAACTCTGTTTTTGCCTTTTATACTGTATTTGCATGTCTATTTTCATGTTTCAAGAAACTACTGCATCTGTTTCCCACTTTTCTAGAAACTAAATAAGGAGTGGTTCAAGACTTTTTTGTATTTTGCTTTTGTACAACATCGAGTCCCCACTATTCAACTTATAATAATAACTAAGCAAACCATTCCAGACATGATAAGAATGAGATGTGGCACTCGGAATCCAGAATTGAAATTCATGGGAGTAAATCCTTTTTAAAACCTTATCTTGAGCCAAGTTGGCAAACCTTTTAACCAGTTTGCAGCACTTATGTCCTGGTGACTACTGGAATTACACTTAATGAGGTTCATGCTTCAAAATAACTACCAACGTAAAACTTGTTCTTGGAGGACTTTGAGCATCCTCTGATTGATGCTTCTAGAATGTTTTAAGATTAAAAATGTGGTCTCTGGAAATATAAAAATCCCCCTTTATCATTTGTCATGTTATTAACTAAAAGGATTCACAGTGCAAAAACATGAGAATTACATAAATTAGCAAGGAAACTAACTGTAGTTTGAAGTTTCAAGTTGCTTACATTCTCCACAGTTGCTATTATACATCTTTGTGATGTTATGCTATCATGGCATTTTTATCACCTATATAATGTGTTTGCTTCAATGCATTTTTTGAGGTGAAACATGTCACTTCTAATAGAAGCACTGGATTGGTGGCTCATAGCAGGAAGCAGGAAAATTTGGCATTTTCACCATTTTATACCATCTTATGTCATTAAATTTGGAAAACAATCACCAGATTTATAAACAATGAAGATAAATGTTGTTTAATGTCACTTGTCCACTGTATAGAACAAATCAGATAGCAGAAACACTTCCTGTTTTTTTGCTAGTGTTGCATTGTTTTGGGGGTGGTTGTAGTATAGGACTGATGTTCAGTTAACCATTAGAGCACAAAGTCGCACCCTGAAACAGACTGAACATGTGAGTTCAGGTGAAAATAGGAGTCCCTTTTGTGATTGAGATAATACATCAGTAGAAGACACGGGTTAAGAGCTTTTTAAAACGAGGCAATTAAGACATGGCTGCTGTCCAGAAACCTTTACCCTTAGGAGGAGGAGGAGGTTGCTAATGTGGTCATATATTTTCCCAGGTTTTGCTTCACAGGTTGACATCCCTCAATTTGCACACATCCCCTGTGTCAGCATCAGGTTTTTATGAGGAAACCTCTTTGGACTTTTCACCTGCCTGCTAGCCAGTATCATACAAATATGAGCAAGGGACTGCTGTGTTTATCCCTTGCTTTGGTGCTTTTGTGTTTGATCGTCAGCACTAAGTGACATTTGGACCTGAGAGTGAAGGTAGTGGTGCATTAGCCTTGTTGGAACAAGCAGTCAGATCAATATAACAGAAATGCAAGGCAGCACTATTGTGTGACTGGCAGTGCAGGTATCAGGTTTCCTAGGTTGTCTGGGTCCTTTGTCAGATATGTGATTTTTCATGTGCATTGCCAAAGAACTCAGCTTTACATATGTGCAAAATAGCTAAAAAGGAATAGTTTGAAAAAACAAGTCAAAAATGAAGACTGCAGTAATATTTCAAGATCATGCTTCCAGTGTCTACAGGTCTGGACAGGCATGTCTCCTCCAGCAAAGGAAAAAAGATATCAGGTATCAGGACAAATATTTTTAGGTGGGGTCTTAAACTTTGCTCACTTTGAATGCATTTACTTCGCATGGCAATGAATCGATTCAGCAACAATAATTGCCATTAATTTATCCCATTTTGCACTGGTCACTAAAACTAATTTAATAGTGAAGTATCTGATACAGTTCCATTTTCCTGATTGTAGCTTAGGTTTCTTTTTATTTCAGTCTTTTTTTTTTTATCTAAATCTACAGTCGAGTCAGGGCAAGTTCAGACAGAGGGATAATCTCTCTGCATCTCTTTGCTCTGTTCTTGGCTATGAGCAGCCAAAATGACACAGCATTTAGTTTTGGCTCAGGTTCAAAAAAAACATTTCCAAACCTAAATCAGTCGCTGGTTGCAGAGAAGATGGAAAAAAAACTTCACCACAAGCTAAACGGCTGCAGTCTTCTTTGTCATTTCCAAGAAAATGAGCCCCCACATTCAGGATTATTGTCAATTTTCTAGACATGTATTAGTATATGTCTCAAGTATGCTACGTGAGACATAAAGATGAGAGTCAGACCATGTCATTTTTTACATAACATATCAGGTAATCACCTTTACAATTCATGCCAGTTCTTATTTTAAGCATAACATTATAATGTACAAGGGGGTTCATTGATTCCTGGTCCAGCTGTTTTTTTGTATTGCATTTTTTTCAGGTGACTCCCAGTATAAGGGGGTCAGACCATTGTCTGGTCCGATGAATCATGGTGTTGACTTGGTCTCCAAATTCCCCAGATCTCAATCCAAGCAAGCATCTGTGGGACGTGCTGGACAAACAAGTCCGATCCATGGAGGCTCATCTCACAAGTTACAGGACTTAAAGGATCTGTTGCTAATATCTTGGTCCACAGCACACCTTCAGGGGTCAACAGAACAGACAGGTTTTAGCAGCAAAAGATGAAAACGATAAATTAGTCATAAATTAATCAACCATAACGTACAACCACAAACTATTTTGCCTGTTCAAGACTGCAAGTAAATAATTGTCATTTGGTATTTTAACAGATAATAATAATGAAGATGATTATTAAAATATGTGCATTAATAGTTATACTTTAGCACTGAATATATTTTAATTAAAGTGCTTATGCATACAGCTGGACTAACAATTACAGAAGCATAAAATGGTTTTGCTAATTATCAGTACTGTTAGTTTGGGGCAGCTGTGACTTTATTGGATGGTAGTCTAATAAATTTTTTATGCACTGTTCAGTTTGACTGTCGGTCCGTTCAGGCAAACTGCAGGATATCCCTACCTGATGAACCACTCAGATTGTAATAATCAACTTTATTGGAAATGTCTCCAGCATTCACACTCAGTATTGATTTTATGTAAACGCCTTGAAGCTGTAAGTCAGAAAAAAATACATTTAAAAAAGCAAAACAAATTACATTTATCTCTCTAAACTAGCAGTCCTTATTCATAAATGACAAAAATGAAGTATAATTCTGCAGTTCCATGGTTTATTTTGTAGGCATCTGTACATAAATACCTGCTTATCCTTTAGAAGGACGTGGTTAGAGGTAGAACTGACATTTTAACAAGAGGTGCACTCTGACAGGTTGTCAGTCAATCGCAGGACTGAAATGTAGAGAAAGACACATTTACACCTACAAGCAGTGTACGTGCTACTAGTCAATCAGTGTAACTACTGTATTTTATATGGAAGACAATTAAAGCAACACAGGTTCTTAATTAGTTTTTTGATACTTTTGCAAAAAACAAGGTAATACATAAGCTTTAAAAAAAAAAGACATATGATGACCATTTTTTAGAGGTTTTACTGAAGGTTGTCAGTGTGAATGTAACTGAATGTTAAAGTGTTTAGGAACCACAGCAACTGAGCCACAAAGTGACAGACCATGTAAAGTTACAGAGCATGGACACCGAGTGCTGAGGCGCATAGTGGGCATTGTCACCAATGCTCTTCTGACACTTTAGCTGCAGAGTTCCAAACGTCCTCTGACATTGACATCGGCACAAAAACTGTGCACCAGGAGCTTCATTGGATGGGTTTCCATGGCCAATCAGTTCCCACAGGTGTAATATGTAGGTGGCTGTAAGGAAGAGGACTCCCTTGCCTAGTATTATTTGTATTATAACTTGTACAGCACTGATGATACCAGAGAAAGCCAGCATCACATGTAGTAGTTTGTTTGTTTGTTTGCTTTTAATTTGTTGATTAACTAATAGTTCTCCAGATGGTTTCATCCTGTTGTCCTTTATTTGCACCTGTACCTTTGAAATGGGTTAGGGTTAGGGAAACGTTCCCCCACTTTCTTTTTTTAATGTGGTTTAAATCCATTTACACACATACATAAGCTTTCAAATGTGACATGAATAAAGTGACTCACTGGACGATCACAGAATATCAAAAACAGGAAAACATTAAAAACCTAATCATGTGACCAGTCTGAGATGAAACAAGTGTATCCGTATGTGACAGCGGAAATCTTGTGACCCGCTTGGTAATGCCTCACTTTTGACTTCTTCCCAGATGAAGACAGATGTGAATGTGTCTACAAACCTCATGTCCCTAAAGGATAAACTCTGCTTTGTTTGCTTATTCGCCAAGGTCCTCTGGACAGTGCACTGATTCAAGCATAGGTCCAAGATGTAACGTGACCTTTCGTGTTTAAGTAGAAATTCATTTGAAAGGGTATCGTCCCAATAAATAGACCCCCGTTCATTTTTCACGGGGAAACAAATTAGCTGCTGGTATGTTGTTTTTCTGGACCACCCCTACATACTGACAGTAGAAGACAGAGCACAGACTGCGGTGATATGTAACAGGGCATTTTTGGAAAGGTTTTGACCTCAGACCATGTGGACGAGCTAATTGAAAATAAGAAATAAGGAGAAGTTAGTGACCCGGTCAGTCACTAACGCCCCTGCCAGAAAATATTTCCATTTTCACAAACAAAAATCAAGAAATACAACTTTTCAGTTTATGATGTTTTACATTTACCCAACTATTTAAGTTAATTATAGGTAATTATACTTCAGTATTTCTAGTTTATGCTGTTTTCTTTTGCACTAGATTTTACATTTAAAACTGAAATATTTACTTTTTATCTCTACTAATTGTATTGGTTGCTGGATATTGTGTACATTTAGATTTTTTAAGAGTTGGGTCATTAAGTATAATTGCATTTTACTTTTCTGTATTTTAATGTAGGACTTACACTTACAATGATGTAAACTTGACATATTGTTACCACGGTCTAAGTAAAAGATCTCATTAGTTTTGTGTTAATAGCACAGACAGATGTCCTTTGAGGTTAGTTAATATAAACCAACATAAACTACTTTAAGCCCTGATCAATACTGTTGCTACACCATGAAAGCCCTGAGATTCAAACATGATTACAACACTGTAAACTCACAAGTCAGCTGTTAAATATTTGTATTTTATTTTTTAATTATAAAATTCAAATTATGGCTAAACAAAGCAAAATTATCAAGCAAATGTGTTTGAAAACATGTATTTCCAAAGGTTAATGTTCTTTCAGTCAGCCACTCGCTTATTTCAATATTTGCTCTAAATTGACTTGTTTTCCGCTTATCCCACGATATTTTAATTTTAATTAATCCAACAGCTGTAGGATTTCTCAAATTTACAATATAAGAATCCATAAGAATTAAGTTATATGGTTTTCACATGATGACAGTAATGATGATGAAGATGGAAGGTCTTGGCTGGGAACCAACTAAAGTCTGTCAACAAGAGTGAGACTGTGCTGCATGCATGCCTGCTACTCGCTACTCAGTTCAATTTAATTAGCTGCAAATAAATTATAAATGTGGGTAATTAAAGGCAGAGTAGAAGCTATTAGCCATGTCTGCCAGTGGTGGCATGTAGATGAGGCACATTCATATAACAGATGTTTGTTTTTTTTACCACCATCTGTCGCTGACCAACATACAGTAGGCATATGAGAGATGGTGGCAAAAGTGACTGCAGGTTGAGCATTTTTCAGACTATACACGTTAAAATGGAGTCATTAAACCCTTTGGGGGGCAGTTAAAGAGTTATTTGGACAATTTTCTGTGCACCTGTCTAGCTTTCTTTATCAAAAAAACCTGAATGCAGTCAACAATAATGGCATAAAATGCTTAACCTTTTCAAATTGCCTGCAGAGGTAATGGGAAGTACAAAAAGATCTCAGTCGCTGTTTTCCTATTAGAAAAGTTAAGATGCTGCTCTCAGAATGCAGTCTGTATAAAATGGTCGTGGCCAGCTCACCTTCGATAAAGATAAAAATGTTGGCTTGGCTAATAGTCTATTATAGAACTTTAAATCATTGATTATTGTACTAAATAAGCACAATATAAAATATTTTTAGATACTAGAAATCCTATTTGCTAACTAATTACAAACCATATTATAAAAAACAATACTTAAAGGAAACCATCTGACTTTTTTTCACCGCCATACCAATTCATGTCATGCATGACAAAGCAGGAGTTTGACCATGTTTCTTTCCACAGTTAAGTTTTTATGTGTTTGGAGAATGAAGTCACGTTGTGTGCATGAAGAAATAATTCATTTCCTGCTCAGTGGAATGCATTGCACTGATTAGACTGAGCAGTGGCGATGGGCAATGTGCAGCTGTATCCCTCTAACAAAACTCACTACTATTGCTATTCAAACACGGACAGGAAAGTCACACAAATCATAACAATAAACCACAGCGCTCAATATGACCACTATCACCATCAACTATTATACCTGTTTATAAGCCCTATTGTATCACTCTATATTTCTTCTTAACTAACAAGTTGAAAATATTGGAAAAACCCTAAAACATTTGTTTTAGGGTGGGGTGCCAGTGCTATTTTCCCGTTTTTCAACACTCCGTGTCATCGGGAGGATTTAGGCGGAGGATCTCAGTGCAGATTAATACCAAAACTATGCAGACCGCAGTGTATGTAAGCACTGTTTTATCTTACAGCTGAAATTACAGTCAGGGTTATTCTGTCAAAGTATTGAGCCAAATCAAATGGTAAATGGCCTGTATTTGTATAGCACTTTACTTAGTCCCTACATTCAGTCATCCACCCATTCACACACTGGTGATGGCAAGCTACATTGTACCCACAGCTGCCCTGGGGCGCACTGACAGAGGTGAGACTGCCGGACACTGGCGCCACCAGGCCCTTTGACCACCACCAGTAGGCAACGGGTGAAGTGTCTTGCCCAAGGACACAACGACCGAGACTGTCGGAGCCGGCAACCTTCCGATTACAAGACAAACTGCCAGCTCTTGAGCCACGATCGCCCCAAGGTCTTATTTAAAAAAGGTTGTTAGTTCAGCAGCGCTTTAAGATAATTATTAATAGGTTTAACAATGTGACACACATCTCTGAGGTTGTAAGCACAGTGCTTAATGTTAATAGTTAATTGGAAAGATCCAATTGCTGTAGTAATATTTTACTAAGATTTCTTTTGACCAACTGACCCATTTTACATCATTAGTGCTGAATAAAAGAGCTTTTTGATACAGTTTTATTAGGCTGGTCTTCAGCCTGTGTAACTACTTTACTTACTTTGGTCTGTCCCTTCTGCTGAACACTAATGCTAAATCAAAACAAGTATTGCTCAAGCAGAGCACATGAATCGCTTATTTACTCTGATCCCCAACATTCCTACCCGAAATCAAAATATGTCTAAGAATATGCAGTGTTGTGTCAGCATGCATATTGTGTGTCTTTGAATATGTATATGGATGTTTAAGTCATTTTGCAAACAAAAAAACTATCCATTTTCCATTATCCATTCTTAAGAGTTAGCTTTTTTGCTTTCAGTTACATGATTTAAAAATGTTTATTAGTCAAAACAAAGTGTTTTCACTGCTTCCTGGCATCTTATGCTTTAAACAATTAACCGATCAAGAAAATATTAACAAATGAATCAAGAATTAATTTTGTTGTTGTTTCAACAAAATATAAAAGGTAAATGTAATAGTTAAAAAAGGGTAAATATAAAAGTTATAGTTAAACCTTTTTATTTACACTTCCAAGTTGATTGAAGGGAACACACACCCAAAGCTGAGACTGAACAATGCTGGTACAAAATGTGGCAGAAAGATGTGCCACCCATCACCAGCACCAAGTGGCTGGTGGACCTTAAGAGCAGACCACAGCAACTTCCAAGGACAAGAACCAGTCTTCATCACAAAGGCAGACATCCAACATGGATGTACAGCAAGTCTCAGGAATAAAGAGCTGGACAGTACCAGGCCCTGACATGATCCACACCTACTGGCTGGAGAAGTTACTGGGACTAAATGAGTGCCTGCCAGTACAGATAAGTGGGCTGCTAACAGTGGGTACTCATCTGGATTGGCTAGCACAAGGCAGAACAATCCTGATAATGAAGGATCCTCACGAGGGTGCAACACCATTAAACTACTTCCCAGTTACCTGCTTCTCCACAACATGGAAGCTCCTCTCAGTCGTCATAGCAACCAAGGTGACAATGCACGTAAGTCAATACCTGTGCATAGCTCAGAAAGGCATGGGAAATACCCCAAAGGCTCAGAACACCAGCTACTGGTTGATAGAGCAGTACAGCAGATCAGATCAAGCAGACTCAATGCCCCATGCATGAATACATGGCCCACATATGAGTGCTAGGACTATCCAAGCTAAGAGCATGCTAATAGAATTCACTGGGAACTCAATCGGAACCGTGGAAGATAATGCTGGAGGCCAACTCCAAGGTCATCACACAAGTTACCATCAAGTGTGGACTATAGCAAGGATTCACTTTCCCCATTGCTGTTCTGTATGGGCCTTAACTCCCAAAGACAGCTTGTCACTAACAGCAGATATGGATATAGATTCAGGAGTGGTGAACCATCAGCCACCTCCTGTACATAAGAGACGGTGTTGACATTGGGATGTCATTTGGTGTGAATAAGTGTGGCCAAACGGTTGCAAAGTGAGAGAACGTGATACAGACTGAAGGGTGTAGCTACCAAGAGGCAGAGTAGCAGATAGATAGCACAAGTAACTGGGTATCCCACAGGACAACAGGAACCATGATTAAGATGCAAGAAGGTCAGCCACAGCCATATATCTCCAGAAGGTAAAACAGATGCTGAAAAGCCAGCTCAACATTATGAAAAGAGCCAAGCCATTAATACATACGCTCTCAGAATGAGTGTCTAAGCCACAATTGATGAAATATGGTGCATCACCCCAAAATGAGCTCCTCCAAGAACACAGAAGCTTAAGGAATTATCATTATGACCAAGCCCCTGCATGGGGTGTACAATTGACAGATATAGAAAGTTGGTAGAAAAGGCCAGTATAAAGGACAGCACAGAAGCTCTGATCATGAAAGCACAAGAACAGGCACTAAGCACCAGATCCATAGAGACAGGAGTCTACCACAGCCAACAGGACCCAAGTTGCAGACTGTGAAAAGGTGCCCCAAAGACTATGCAGTACAAAGTAGTAGGATGTAAGATACAAGCTAGGACTGCACACACTAAGAGGCACAACCAAGTGGCTGAGGTAGAGTACAGTTGCATCTGTGCTGGAAATGGACTAGAAGGCCCCAAATACCAATGGGAGACACAATGGGAGAGTTTCATACAAACAAGTAGCTGCTGGCAAACAAACCAGCCATAGTGGTGGTTGACAAGGAAGTTCCAAGGGAACAGCAACATTAGTTAGAAGGAGCACAAGAAAATAGAGAAGTACCAGGAACAACTGGAGCAGATGTGGATGGTCCCAGCGATCCCAGTAGTCACAGCAGCATGAGGAGGTGTAACCCCAAAACTGGAAGAGTAAGGGGAACAAGGATGTGCAGTGGTGTAACAAGGAGAAGGCAACAGAACGTGACGGTGCACAAGAGTGCAGAGGACTGATGCAGCATACATGCTAGTTATTTCACTTATTCCCAGAGGGAACGTGTGTGGTTGATGAGAATTTTTGGGCCAAATACATACTAGGCACATGTTTTTTTGTTTCACAGCCTATGTCATTTAGTACTGATAGTCTACATTTCTTCTGTGAAGAGCTGTGTTTAATTTCACTTTTATGTTTACTATATGGTCTGAACCTGAGGCTGGTTCTGCCAGAGGTTTCTTCTTGTTAAAAGGGAGTTTGTCCTTCCCACTGTCACCAAAGTGCTTGCTCATAGGGGGTCATATGATTGTTGGGTTTTTCTCTGTATGTATTATTGTAGGGTCTACCTTACAATATAAAGCGCCTTGAGGCGACTGTTGTTGTGATTTGGTGCTGTATAAATAAAATTGATTTGAAAATGTCCTGATTTGTGTGATGACTGGAGAAAAATAAGCTTTTTCACATATTAGATACAAAGTATAATTCACAAAGTAGAATAGAAAACTTTGTTCTTTTGAATTTATCATCTGGAGTATGAGCTTTGATGTAAAAATAGCAGTTAGCTTCATAACAATATTCTGCTACAGTGAGCATGTGCAGTCAGTGAAAACATATAGGACTAATATGTCTGTAAAATTACAATATGAGGAACGTACCGCTAGGCACCACATTCTTTCTGAAAAATATCTGAAAGTCACTGAATAATAATTATTTATTAGCTTACTGTTTTGTTGGTTTGATAATAAAAACTCATTAACATACATGCATTACCAGCTTTTGGGACAAGTTACAGTCTTTTGTTGGTTGAGTCATTTTGCATTATGCATTTTAAGTGCTGAGAATAAAAGTGTTTGAGAAGACTGTAAGATGCAGTCCCACTGTGCACCTCATACCTCACATAGATTATTGAATTTTTATTTTCTTTACATTAAATATATATATATATATATGATGTGCTACTGGCTCTATCTGCCCATCACTCTCTGGTCCATCCAATTGTTTTGCAGCAGAACAGGCTGTTTATTGTGCAAATGTGTGTAAGTGTGTGTGCGTTTGTGCTGAGTCAGCCTGGTACACCGAGGCTTTCTGAGCCAAAGCCTGGCTTTGCTGCATCGCAGCAGACTGATGCCTGCCTGCAGAGAAACATTAAACCCAGACTGACACACCGCAGCACTCTGCTGGGCCACAGCTACACAGTTATACTTTCACAAAATCTTTGGTTTGGTAGACAGACAGACAGACAGACAGACAGACAGACAGATAGATAGATAGATAGATAGATAGATAGATAGATAGATAGATAGATAGATAGATAGATAGATAGATAGATAGATAGATAGATAGATAGATAGATAGATAGATGTGCACTTCTGGTGTATTAAAATGGTAGTATTGGCTGTGGCTGTGTGCAGTGGTGCACGTGTTGCTCCTCCTTGTGTGTGTGGCCACTCCCTGAATTCCTGCACCAGAGGCCTCTCACTCACAACATCTACTCTACTGCTTTCTCCCCTGGGCTCAGATCAAACCAGTAATTTTGCTGAGAGAGTGAAGAATGTAGCAGAATATCCATAATGTGTTGCATTTTAATCTGACACATGACTGTTTTATCTGTTTGTATGCCGTGATGTTTTGTCCTTCAATCCTTCAGGGCCAGAGGCTAAAATTAAACTTGAGCCATTAATAGAACATATGTTTCTTTTCTTTTTTCCATGTGTTATCTTCTATCGTGATAGTCCAACTAATATGGAAACAGATGAATAAGGAAAATTATAAATCAACAAGCCATTAAAGGGGCACTCCATGGAGTGATGTGTAATTACATTTGATCCCAAGCAAAAAGATGCTTTTCTTGCTGTATGTTTAAAGAACTAACAGGGAACAAAGGCAGCTAAGAACTCACTTTATAGTAAAGTACTCATATTCAGGTTTAATGAAATGACATGCTGTTTAATAGTTTTTCATTTGCGAGACTTTTCAGTTCCAGTCATTTTAGCTTTTCTTCTGTTGAAAATACCTAACAAAAATAATGTAACTCATTTTTCTTTGAAAAATCTTTTGATGTTTGAAGTCTTCATAAGGATCTGTACAATGTAAGGTGAAGACCCTGCTGTAGATCATAGAGAACCCCATTGATTCACTATTAGATAGCACTTTGCGACAGTGGGAAGGAAGAACTCCTTTTTAACAGGAGCTGTTCCTCCACGCTACCTGGTTGAGGGTGAGGGAGGGGAAAGAGAAGGAAGAGGAGAAGAGCAGTGCTTTTGATTAGATTTTTCTGGTATAATATTGCTGCTTTTACATAAGTAAAAGGCTTTGAAGGTTTCCTTTTTTTTGTTAACACCAGTACTGATCTGTAATGTTGCATATACAGCTTTATAGAGATCTACACTGCATTTGCAGAGGTAAAGGTGAAACATGAGATTAAACCTCTCACTCCAGAATTTCCATGACTAAGAGAGTTGCCAGTGAATTAATTGAGATTCGCAGGAAGTTTAGTCCCCCGCTGTGAGAAACACTGATACTCACTGTACTGGCTTCATGGACAGATGACACCAAGTTTTAGTGATGAAGCTGCAGAAACACCTGATTACAACACCAACAAACAGAGCGAGACCGAGCTTCTTGAATGTGCATTGTCATTCTCATCATAAACAAACATCTGCTTTTCTATCAAATGACCACCAGAGGGGAGTGTTGGCTTCCATTTAACTCTAGAGGTGTTTGAGGGGAAAATATATATTTTTATTTATTTATTTTTTTTTTTATGGGCTGCTGGAAATTTTGCCCTCGGCCCTGCTTTCCAGGCTGCAATGGCTTTTTGCATGATGTATCATTGACATGCTTTAGCTTATACATGTATAAGATTACTGAGGTTAAGTAGTTAAAGGCTAGAAGGATTTTGGCTAAGCTCAAAAGGGACTGTTGCCTGGGAGGCAACACGTAAGACAAAATACTCCTGCAGATCCATAGACCACATGCAGTCAGTCGCGTATTGAGTAATGTCCTGTTGTGTGTACGTGGTTGGTGTGCAGAGGTCGGCAGGAATGTCTGTATAGTAAATACTTCATGTTCAGTTTTTGTAATACAGATGTGACGTTTGTGTCTTTGGCACAAAGACACAGTCAGGTCTCCATGATGTTGTGTAATGAAAGATTAAAAGACTCACACAAAGCAGTTAGAGTATTTTCTCTTTATTGTTGGATAAAATCTATAAAATATTCCACAAAAAAAATACAATACATTATGAACGATCAACTTTTCACTGAACAAAGTCTTCCTTCAGTTACATTGGGGGTGTTTTTGTTTTTCGTATTCAGCATTGACAACATACACTTTGTGCTTCGCAAAACCTACTGACACTCTGTGCTTTCACACAATTATAAATAACACTGCAACCTCCTGCTTATTATATTCAATCTTGTCAGACTGATTATGTAAAATTATTTTATAAAAAACAGAAAAGTGGTTTTATTTCACCGGCTGAAGCACAGCCAATTCACACTGTGTCTATGCAGAGCCATCAGGAGCAAAAACAAGTTGTTGGAGCAGCAGTGTGCTGCTCGTACATCTCATGTGATTGGTCTGTGGTCTTAGTCTGGGCAAAACAAGCTCCAAACCCCTCCTACTGAACATGTGACGCAATCTGCTTCCTCCCACCCTCCTCCACGTCCTCATCCTCCTCCTCCTCCTCTTATTTTTCCCCTTCTGGCTCTGGCTGCCACCTCCTCCCTCAGCTAGTTCACTGTCAGCCCGTCAGGATACATTAAGCTCATATCCCTGTAGTGTTCAGCGAGCGCAGAAAAAGGCCAAGTAAAGGGAAGAAACCATGACAGCCGTGGCTTCTGAGTGCTTTACATAACACCTTTCTGCAGTCCTTTGGTTTACAAAAAACAAAACAAAAAAAATATCAATGAAGCTCGAGCTCAAACAGACACAAAACCTCAGCGCGGTTGAAAATTAGACTCAGTAGTAAGGCACGCTGTCAACATGAAATGAGATGGAGATGAGGACGGATCACTTTGGTCTGACAGGAGACCGTTAGATTCTCAGCACAATTAAAATGATATAAACCACACCTTTTCGATCGGCGAACGACAAACACACACGGTTCTCTGGGTGAAAACAGGAGTGTTCCAGGTAAACCGGCAGACAGACAGACATCAGGAGGTAGAACAGGAGTAAACCACAAACAGCGAAGGTCAGCGTCAGATTCCCTGTGACCTTTCACTCACTGGATTTCTTCTACTAGACAGGAAATTGGAGTTTCAGGTAGAAACATGTATAAAACTGCTGATAAACTCCCAACATTGCCTGTAAAAATTGAAAAAAACAAACAAAACAAAACAAAACCCATCAAGGCCTTAAAAATACATAGGCTTCTGTTTTCAGGTTAAACTCTGAGACATGGCAAAGGTGCCCTGAACATTGACTTTATGTGATTGGCTCCTCAGTCAGAACCAGACTAGGATTACATTACTATTTAAAAATACATATTGTATGCTGAGTTAATGACATGTTGGATTTTAAAAAAAATTTAAAAAAAAAAAAAAAAAAAAATCAACAAAAAAAAAAAACAT
>VUQG01025026.1:8333-20069 GCA_015106755.1 Etia nguti | reverse complement strand
CCATAATATATACTACAATAATAATAACATTGGATGAAAGAGGGCAACGATGGCTACGTTTTGAGGGTAAAATGATACCTGTAGAGCAAACATTGTGGACACAGCAGCAGTTTAAAGAGAAGATTTTAAGATAAAAATTTGCCCTGCTCACACTCTAGCAGTTGAGCTGTCTCACTCTAACCTCCAACATTCCGTCCCATACACACCCATTATAAACTCTGAAACGGGTCAAAAAAAGCATGAAACTTAAACTGGAGCTGAAGAAAAAGTATAATAGATATTGAAAAGATAAATACAAGTTCAATAGTTGAATGTGTTGGCTTCGTTTTAAAGTTTGAATGGTAGCTCTAGGTCAACGTTTGTGGAAGTAGATACAGTTGAAAGGGGAGTAAGTTGAATGAAGATTTGAAGGGTCTCCCCATTGAAATACATTATAAATTTTTGTTGAATAAAGTTGAATAATTTAGAAAATATAAATGTTAAAAATGAGAAAAATAGAAGCAGGAATGACCAAAAGAAGAGGAATCTAACGGTGGTTGAATGGTTTTTTCTAAGTTGAACGGTGTTGAAGGAGATAGACGGCGAAAAACGTACGGAAGATGATACAATAATAATAAAGAAAAAGTAGAAGAACAATACTGCGAATGCTTTTCAAGCATTCACACTAATTATTAGTTTATTATTAAGGCTTAGGTTAGTGTGGATGGCAATACAGTCATGTCAGTCATCTTTGACTGTAAGGTGACCACATCATCAGAAACGTCTTCACTTTACAAACATAAGCTGTGCTGCCATGTTCATTTTCTGATTGTACCATGATGAGCTTTAACGTTTAACATGCCACCTGAAACCTTTACAGTCTGACATGTAGCTCCTGGGGTTTTTTCACTGGTACTGTGAACAATTTCTTCACCCACATCCTTCGACTGGATAACTGAAAGAAAATGGATGCCTATATTTTTTAAGGAATAAAAAATAAAGAAAATCTGAATTTCTGAAGTCAACCTCGACGTTACACCATGGAGCCAATGAAGTAGTGTGACGCTATGTGCTGTTTGTACTCATTTGAAATCACACTACTTGCGATTTGCAATACATGTAATTTCAATGTGTTGTTTCAGTCATATGACTGAGCCCTAAAGGGCATACACCTTCCAATATGCTATAGCAAATTAAGGCCAACTCTTGACACTTCCTCTACTCAGGCCAAACAATTTTAATCCGTTTCAAAGCTAAGGATATATATACTGACTCTCAAAAGTAAAGAAAAAAAGATGAACAAACTCTGGATTAAAAGACTGCACACGGTGCTATATATAGCTACTGTAGATTGCAAAGTCCCTACCAGAGCTCCACTTTGGTAATGCTTACATATGTGTTTTAGAAAATCTCTCTCACTATACTGCTGCAAGGATGAAAGGCCTAGAAGCAGGTTTGATGTGGACAGGTCAATAACGCTGCTGTTTGGAAAGTGATGGAGAATAAATACTTTAGTTTTCCAAGCAAAATTAAATGCTAATAAGTCAATATTAGCCAACTACCTAACACTGACTTATTAACACCACTAGGTTTACTAAATATTTAGTGAGTTTAACATAATTAAGCGATCCAAAAATGAACAGCTTGGGTTGCTGCGGAGGAATTGTATGCAGTGTTGCCAACTTAGCGACTTTGTCGCTATATTTAACCCCCTTAGTGACTTTTTTTCTAAAAAGCGACTAGCGACAAATCTGGCGACATTTGCTGGTGTTATTGGAGACTTATGACGACTTTTTGATGTGAAAGCACGTATCGCTCTTACTCTCAACAGGCAGCGGGTGCTGCCGTGGGCACCTCGCCCGTGCCAAAGCGCTCACAGGCGGCGGATAGTCCTCACGCAGCAGTCGCCCCCAGTTGCTGTCAGAGCAGGAGATGTTCACACCTACGTGTCCAAACTGCAAATGAATCGCGCATGAGCGAAGCCGCTGCTCCCGCACTGACTATAACGCAGTCAGTTCTTTTTTAACTGCTACTTTTTGTGGATCACAAGGTTTAAAACTACTTAAAAAAACACACACACACAAAAAAGTAACTTCGCCAGAGTGCCTTTTTGGGGTCACTTTTGCCGGTCCCAAGCCCAGATAAAGGAGATGGGCTGGAATTGTGACATTAAAAAGAAACAATAATTGCTAAAAGAAATTTAATTTGTAGTTCTAAATATATTCTAAATGCATTTAGGGTGTTTTTTTACTCCCTTTATGTCTCTTTCACGATGTTATTTCTCTCTCTTACAACATAGGTTACAATTACATGAGCATGACCCATTATGTAAATTAGGCAATGATGTCATTTAGCAACTTCTAGTGACTTTTAGGACAGCCAATAGTGATTTTCCTTACTGAGGAGTTGGCAACACTTATGGTATGGACCTTATTCTTTGCTAGCAGCTGTGAACGAATTAGGTGGCTAGTCACTAGATCACTCAATTCAACAACTATCCAGTATTTGAGCTAAATTAACCAGGTGAAAGGCAACTTATTCCTGAAAATATCATATGAACTTTAAAACAATCATGCTAACTCAAATAAAAAACACATACTCACTCTGTAGACCTGCTATGGTCTTCATCTGCGCTGTGTATAAAACAACGGGCTGTTAAAAGCTAAAAGCTACTAAATGTTATACCTGAGAATAACTAAAGTCTCAGTGTGTTTATTAGAAGTGACACTTTCCATAATACACATTATTTGGTGTATTGTTACTCTAAAGATATTTAATAGGACATCTTTGAATGACCTGTTAAAACACTGAGCATAGCAAAAAAGAGGCGAACTTTGTTTTTGTCTCATGCTAGCTTCAGACATTGCTTCTTATTTAGGCTGCCTTTCATCTCCCTTTCTAAGAGATAAATGATAAATTATCAGATATTCCTGCGATGAATGAGTTGAGATGAATGAGATCGATAATAAAGTCAGAAAATTTTATAGTTTTCATAAAGTTTAACACAAACAGCTCCCATTGCATTAGCATCTGATTTCTATCCTCTGCTGCTGTGCTCTGTCTCACACAGCAAAATTTCACCATGTTATTGATTAAAAATCCTGGTGGTGTATGATGAGCTGGCTAAATCTAATAAACCCAACACAAAAATATCGTATTCACATCAAAGAAAACCAAGCCGTGGATAACAATACTTCTCTCCTCATCTCCATGCACCCCTCTGTGCGAGTAGGCCTCTATAAATCTCTACCACAGCCCTCCCAGAGATTTCTCTGCCCTTTTTATGACAAAGGTAACAATTAGTGTGAGTCCCAGTCAGCAGTGCTGCCTTCATACTTTGCTATCACATCACCCTGAACCTATTCCCAGGCTGCACTCACACGGCTTTGGCACAATGCTATTACTGAGGCCAGCCCATAGGAAATAGACTGAGAAGAGAGCTTATTGATTGTCTCTGTGTGAGAGCTCGTTGATTTTCTCCCTCACCTGTATCACCTACCTCGCTCTCTCTCTCTCCTCCCTTCATGTCCGTTGCTTTCTCTCTTCTATCTCCTCACTGCATCACAATCCAAGGTTGCACCTGAGAGGAAAATCAGCCCACAATCATCCAGAAATACACACACACGAAAATGAAACTATTGCATTGCATCCAGCTATAGCATTTTTTTTCGCCAGGTGCATGCATGCAAAGACACCTGCATCCGAGTGTATACGCTTTATCTTTTCTAGTGCGTAACCTTTTTCGCGGTAGAGTGAAGGAATGTGTGCATGCGTGAAATGATGAGATCAAACCAGCGGTATAGCTCTGCTTGCTATCATTATTAAACCTTTTTGATAAGAGTGAGTGTGTGTAGGGGGGGAGATGGAAAGCCTGAGAGAAAAGGGGAAAGAAATCGAAGCCATTAGGCCTCTCCAACACTTTACCCTGTAGTACTCTGGCTGTATCTTTTTCACGTGGGGAGAAGCTTTTTTGGCATTGGCTGTGAAAAGAGAGTCAATTTATTATCTGCCCTTTCCCAACTAATTCTATTTCAGTGCTCACTAACACACCACTGTTTGATTTACAAGAGGCCATTTAATATTCATACGTGCCTGGGAGAAATCAGACAAGCTCTAGGGAGACAGCTGGAGATTAACTGGCTTTTTTTTTTTTGCCATTTCTTGCTCGTGTCTATTTGTGATGGAATCGTGAAAACGTAAACTTGTTTCATCCTATTCCGATACGGTCGTCATTCGCAACTCAATCTCCGTTTTTCATTCTTTTATTTTTGTCTCTCTCTCTTTGCTTACATCTATTTCTGCCTTTCAGGTTCTGTTTTCCCTTCCTGTGTGTTATCTGAAGCTTTTCTGAGCCACAAGTACAGAAACATATCGCTGATGATGAGATGGGGTCCTTCTACCGCTCCGGCAGGCGTCGTGACACATGCCCTGACTTTTAATGACCTGCCCGCTCCTTCAGGGGAGCGCACGGGGAACAGACTGGAATCCAAAGAAAATCCAGTATTTCTGAATGTCATCAAAACTAAACAGCAAAATCCTTTAAGGTCTTTAAAAGGAATGTATGTCAAGCCCAACACAAGCGGCTGTGAATGTTGAAGAGGTATCTACGTGTTTTACGCTGGAAAGGGAGAAATGACTGGCGTTCATTTGAGTGCAACCATGAGGCTTCTCTCTTTGTGTGCACGTCTTTCTCCTCAGTGTGCATCTGCCTCAAAGGTGGAGCATGTTTCAGATTGGTTGGTGGTTTGAGGCCCAGATTCAACACTTCTTGTTTGCAGTGGCAGCAGGCACAACCTTTTTCCATGACAGATCCTTATCCACACACGCCCTAACACATAGACATACGTCGACACGGACACGCGGGTTTTGGAGGAGAAGCCGAACTCGTGTGCACCATCATCTGCACTCTCCGCTGGTTTTGTGTGTGTGTATATACATATATATGTATTGTGAATCTGTGTGTGTGTATTCGTGAACATTTCTCTTTGAATCTTTGTGTGTGCGCGAATCCTGTCTGGCTGCATAGAGGGGCTGAGGTGAGTGATTGCCTTGTTTCTGTGGGCGGCAAGCTGTGGCGGTTTGCTCTCACTGTAAATTTAGAAGAATTCTTAATGGAACTCCAGAGCTGTCAGACCTCAAAGTGTTGTACCTTTTTTTTTTCACGATGGAAAGAGCGATGACTAGATCCTCCGTATACAACCTGATTCTGAATGTCAGGAGAAGGAAGACATCAGTTAATGCATATGTGTTGTGGAAAAAAATACCACAGTGCTCTTAAATAAATGTGTTTTTGCTGAATAAATTCTGCTGTAAACTGCATAATTGAAGCAATGGGAGGTGGGAAAAATAGCCAACAGTTTGTTAGTCTCATACTCGTTAACCATCAGTTAGCGCACAGTAATTAAATAGATTAAGTGATGCAACTTAATCTATTTAAATTTGAAAATATTGTTCTTTTTTTCCCATTTTCTGAGTTTTTGAGTTATTGATTGTTTTTGATTAAATGAACTACTCAAAAGCATAACTTCATTGTACTTAATTCTGTTGTTTTAGCATTAGTGTTTGTGTGATCAGTAACATCTTGTAAGTGCTTGTAGGGAAGAATAATGGGAAAGCTTCAAACAGCTTTATATGAAAACTGTCAGGATAAGGAGACGTGGTTGAGTCAAAGATGGGAACCACTCGCAGTCAGTTCTCCATCTTCCAAGTGAATTTGGTGCGTCAAGATAGCAATAATACGGCCATAAGAAGCAGTCAGTCTGCTATCAGTCTGAATGAATGGGGTGAAGCTGGCAATTGTATCCTGCTAATACAAAAGTTGACTGTGATAAATTGGTGAAAATTGCAAATCTTTTGCTGTTCATACACAGAAAGTTCAGCAAGAACCTCGTAGATCTGAAATATAAATTCAGAAGTTTCTCCACAAATAGTGACGCAGTTGCTTCATGACGCAGTTGTTTGTAGACAGGTTGCCTTCCACCAGGCCACCTGTGCAATCGCCTTGCAATCAAAAGTGGGCACCCAAAGCTGAGGGTGTTGCATGCTAAACTTCTGGATGTCCTCTTTGTCCCCCACATTTGGTGAAAGATCGCAGCCACTTGCAATCAGTTCCACAATGTGAAGAAATTGAACACAATCACTAGGAAACAATCAATACATGTATTTTTTTTTTTTTTTTTTAGCTGCGTGGGGGTTGCCATCTTATTTTTACCCTAGGGCAGGGGTGTCCAACTCCAGGCCTCAAGGGCCAGTGTCCTGAAGGTTTAGATGTGTCCTTGATCCAACACAGCTGATTTAAATGGTTAAATTACCTCCTCAACATGTCTTGAAGTTCTCCAGAGGCCTGGTAATGAACTAATCATTTGATTCAGGGGTGTTGATCCAGGGTGAGATCTAAAACCTGGAGGACACCGGCCCTTAGTGTGATTGAGCAGTTACTGAGGTATTGGTTTAAAGTTGAGTTGTATATGTTGCATTCTATTTGATCTCTTGTTAGAACAGCAAAGCTATGACACCATGAGTGCACTGGGTCACTGGTGCACAAAGTGTAAGCTGATGAATTCCCCCATCTTAAAATGATGATCTAGGAAGCGTATTGTGATGAATGATCAACTAGTATAAAAGCTCATTTCAAAAGTAACAAATAAACAATTCAGTTTAAACATCAGAATCTGCAATTATCTATAATTCCATCCATTCATTTACTTTAACTGCTTATTCATTTCACGGTTGCAAAGGTTTTTGGAGCCTACATGTGATGGCTGCAGTTACAGCCACACAACGGTAATAGTGTTACAATAGAGGTTTACATATAACACTACATTTACATTTTTCTTTCTGTAGATATAGGATTTAATTTACAGGATAATAAAGAATTGGTTTTGGTTTAGAATTAATTCATTTATAAAATCACATAACACTGTATTCTGAAATAAGTGCGCACATTTTAGTTTACACTGCTATGTATGATTTAATCTCTTTGTTTTCTGAATTACCTCAGTGGCAGCTGCTCCAGTCCCTTGGTTGATGAGCTAAGAGGTGGAAAACGGGCGGAGCAAGACTATATGGAGAACTGCAAATTGGGTCATACCACAGCTCTGGATCATGGGGGGGAAATGGAATTTGCTATGTTAGTTTCAGTTGGGTATTTGTGTGTTCTACACCTTTATGTGTTTTTGTGGGCTGATCAGCTGTTTATGTTTCCCCTTTGTCTCGTATAGGTAGGCCAGTTTGTTTGAGTTGGTAGTATTGTATCCGGTCGACTTTTCAGTCAATTTAACCAAGTTTGTTTTGGGGTTAAATAAAAAGCCTTTTTTTGGACTTTAACCTGTGTCTGAAGTTCCTTTACTGCTCGGTCCACTACACACTACAACTAATGAAGAATCGCCTAACATGTATTTGTGTAGACTGTGGGAGGAAACCCACCCAGGCACAGGGAGAACATGCCAACTCCATTATTAAAAATAAATACGTACAAAAATAAAATAATACTACTTCTTCGTTACACTCTATTCTCTTCTCTGCGAAGAAGATCGTCTGATCAAATGTGTCCAACTGTTCATCAACAGTCCTTCAAGTAAAGAAGTCAGTACGAATAAAGATCAACAGAAATAAGCTCACTACAAGAATTCTTGCAGGATGGAGCCTAACCAAGCCTTCATGACAGCCAGGGCACACCCTGGACAGCCTTAAACTAAAAGGCACGCAACTAGGACAGCCGGGTAGGCTCGCTCCCTGCAACCCTGATTCGATAAGAGGAAGAAAATGATGGCCGGATGGATGGATGTACAAGAATTCTCTAGAAACCAAGAAAAAAGTTTTTTCTCAGCTCCCAGTGAACTTTTATTTGTTTTTGATAGGATGTGGACTTTTCAAGCAGTGGAAGTTTTTGAAGCTTTTCACTTACCCTGTCTTAGTGTTCCTGATTGGTTAGTTGGTTAGCTGCCCTTTAAAGATATGCTTATACCAGTGGCTGAAGCATTAAAGGGAAGGTGAAGACCATTACAAGGCTCAGGATCAACTCCAGTTTGCCCAAAAATACCCATCGTTTCTGGGAACCACAATGAAGATATCCCACTAACTGTTTGATGCAGATGGAAAACATTGCTTAACATGGCAACCATGTTGAGATCTGTTGACCTGTCAAGGCCATAGTATCCAAATGACATCCTTTTCACACTTGTCATACTTTCAGAGATCTATCAGGCTCTTGCGTGGACACATCTGCATTAACTGCGTGCTGTTCTTTCCGTTATCCTGGACATAAAGACGATTATTTTAAGAAGTAGCGAGGAAATGATGTAGGAAGGAAGGATCTGAGACATGACGGGCGATTAAAAACGGCGCCGCAGATTACTTTTTGATAGTGTGCGTGGAGCAGGGAGGCGACAGCCAAGATGGATATTTGATTGGCTAATGCGTCGAGGCGGGTTGCAACAGAGGGCATCCCGTTCTGGCCCCGCTCGCTCGCCCGCTCTCCCTTTCTCTTTTCGCTCTCCCTCTCGTTTTCTCTCAGCCTTGACGGAACAAGACCACCCATTGGGGACGTCTCTGATCAATGCAGTCATTATCCTTTCAGCACACACACACACACACACACACACACGTAGAGGACAAATGAGGAAGAGATGTGCTATGACTAGGTCAGAGCAGCAGCAAATTTAAATGTGTCCAGTGAAATATGCTGGAGAATGTCGCACCATTAGCCAGGCTGCTCGAGCGAGCCGACTCTCTGGCCTCAGGTACAATAACAAGTGGAGATTTAGGTTTGCCTTTCTTCGTGGCTTGCTCTCTTCTTGTTTTTCCCCTACTATGGCTTCTTATCCTTCTTTCATTTGTTCTTGGACAAAAAATTGGACAGATTCTCACTACCTGTGTGTACTGTGTACATGTATTGACATATTTTCATGTACCTGTTACCCACATGTGATTTAATCTCTACTAGTGTGTGTGTCTGTGTGTGTGTTCCCATCTGTACATATGCCGAGCGCGCTCAGTCCCAGAGGAATAGCAGCGATCAGAGTAGAGCAGTGTAATGATTCCTGTCTGTTAGCTCTGCACCACCTGTATGCACACCAGTGTTTGCCGACTCGGCATAGCTGTTTGCCGTTTCTTAATGGCTTCGCCCAGCGGCAATACTCTGGGAGTTTAACAACAGCGAGCGGGGGAGAGAGTAAGAGGGAAAAAAGGATGTTGTGGTGGAGAAGCCAGAATCAAATTGAATAAGCATGAGATTTTTGAAGATGAAAGAGATGAAAAGAGGTGGATGGAGGTGCCGGGGAGATCCTGATGGGGGCACTGAAGGACCTGCTATGATTTAATTTCCCCAGAGTGCTCGGGTTTTGAAAGCAGAGGACACGGCACCGTCTGAAATGCTCAAAAGATCTATTTGCGAGAACTCCGTGGGATGACTGAGTTTATGGAAAAATACAAATTAAATCCATTCTGCATGGCGGCAGGTTGCTGTTGTTGGTCTTACAAACACCTACTATGGAGTGAATACAGTTTACAGAGTGAAAGTGATGCCCCGCACGCATCGCTCCTCTGAGATGCACAATTTTGCTTTCAGAAATAATGACCACCTGCATGACGAATATGCTCTGGGAGGATACAGTATGAGAGTAAACACCACAGATAAGAGACTGCATGTCCAAGTTGGATGTGTGCTTCAGAGTGTGGGTTGGAAAAGGCAAAAACCAGGCTGCAGTTATGGTAATAGAAGAAGGAAATGTTAACCAAGCATGTAGTGCCCACTGTAGATGCACAGACATGCACACCTACCGTCTAAGTGGCTGCATAAAGAGTATTTTAAGAAGAGTAAATGCAGAAGCTCTGTCCAGATGATCCTGTTTTGCTGTGATAGCCAGGTTCTTATTACAGTTAACAACCTGGCTGTGAGTCTTACACTGGCTAGACATGCATGCTGTATGCCACATTCCCTCTTTTTAACAGAATAGATGGTTGCAGTGTGGCTATCATCTGCACAGGTCACCCACTAAACCAATATAATATTGTTAGGGGATAAAATAGAAGAAAGAAAATCAAAGTTCTAGTAATACTGCTGGAGGCCTCGAACTCATCACCCCATCATTGCACTCATGGGACTGAGGTTGTCAGCATGCTTCAAACGAAGCAGTTGCTGAATTGTTAAGGTGGCTGAAATGTGCCTCCCCTTACACTTCTGTGATACTGGGACAATCGATATTTATGACTTTCTTTTTTTTTTTCTTCAATTACAACCCAGCGAGCACAACCTCTTCAAAAATGCAGTTTCCAAGTATGCAAAAAATGGGAATGAAAGCAAGCTTTTCCTCTGTGGGTCTCTCTTAGTATGCACATCCAGGCACATCACCTGTTGCTAAGGCACTTTTCGCCTCACTTCCGAGTGTGGCAAACGCTTCTGCCGTGTTTTGACGTTAATTGACACGCAGCGCAAACTGGTTTGTGTCAGTCATATTCCTGCAAACGTGCTACAGTGCTGTGGAAAAGTATTTACCCCCTTCCTGATTTCTTAGTTTTTTTGCATATTTGTCACACTATGTCCTCGATGTAGGTATAGTGTCAGCTTATGAGCAGTTTTCCTAATTATCAGCAACTATACATTTTCTCCTATAATTTATGTAATGTAATTCATTTGTTTGTACCTGTGATTTGGAGGGACGATACTCGAACGTGTAATAATGATCATCCTTTGAACCTCCTTTTCTTGTCTTGGGCATCAGTCCTGCATTGCTTTGGATTAAAATAACTACTTGGCTCCATCGGGGCCCCCTACATGGCCTATTTAAGAGAGAACATGTGCCGTGTGCTGAAAACCACGAACACTGGAGGTCAAAACAGTTGATAAACACAATATGCATCTACAGACTGTATATAAAAGAGGGATATAGCCTTCGTGGCAACATCAATTGGCATTACATTAAAGATTTAATGTAATGCTTTGAAAAGGTTTCTTCCGCCAGAAGTGGCCAAGTGGAAAGCTGCATCCATCTGTAAGAAGAAGAGATCTGCTCATTTGTAGTAAATAACAAGCTAATAAAATGCTTTAATTCCACTTATAAAAACTGAACCACAGCCTTCTTAGGTGGGCTGTACCAAACAGCAGGTCACATTACATTTCAGATACTTCCATTAAAAATGGTCCAAAAGCACTAACACCACAAACATGATTGAGAGGCCCAATTCAATGCCTGAAATTGGCAGAGGTGAGGTTTAGCAGACAGCTATCAACTACAGTTGCCTATCCCCATATTGACCAAGTATCTTAAATTACAAACGGGTGACTTATATTAAAAATAATAACAATAATAAAAAATTCACACCATCTACAGTTCTCAAGATAGAGAAATTAATTATAGAGATTAAAACTAGCTTCAGTTGTCCAGGAACTGCACTTTCAGCACTTCTATGTTGGCTTCATTTTTCTTCCCTGGACATCCCCCCTTGTACTGTATGGTGAGAGCTGAAATGTAGACAAAATAGCTTTAATCTAGCTAAAAACATTAGATTAGAGTACAGTCTTCTAATAGCTAACGCACTTATAAATGTAACAAAGACAAATACAGCAATATGAATTTTCCACATCCTACAGGAAATTGATGAGCAAATTGTATGTACACAAACAATAGGTCTACTACAAGTTTTCATGTAATAGTGCAGGTCTTATCACGTGTATCCACTTTTGTCTTCTGCAAATTGAGGTTTTCGAATCAGCAGCTTAAAAAAACATGTTTGTTGCAAGCAGAAAGAATTGTCAAA
>VUQG01025024.1:8895-19267 GCA_015106755.1 Etia nguti | reverse complement strand
AAAAAAGTTTAAAAAAAGTGATGAATAGGTCAGTCTTTTATTCTCTATAAAATGAAACATTTTGTCCTATGGATGGTTAAATAGCAATATATATACACTCAAAATTCACATTCAGCCTTATTAAACAGTAACAGATATTGAAAATAAACTGAGTTGCCAGATTATTAGGTAGACGAGAGCTGAAACAGAATACATTATGAAGTTTTTTTGTTTAATAAAACACCTGTCTGAAACTAGTGTAGAAAGAAGAACTTATTACATGTGTGCCTAGGTGTATCTAATAAACTGGCAACTAATTGTATTAATATTTGATATAACAGATGTCATACATTACTAAATGTATTGTAGGAAAACATTATGATTGCATACTCCTCAATAGTGAGGTGAGTGTTATGCTTTAAAAGGAAAGTCCAGCTATCTAAATTTCTACGATGCAGCCAAAAATTTCAACACAAGACCACAGTGAAGGCAGATAAACCTTCAATGTGGCCGGTTCATTGTGCAGTGACTCATGGCGCTTGTGGTTTGTTTGTTTTTTTAAGAGGACTTTGTTCAGTTACACAGACTTTCTGGGAAGTGCACTTTGGTTGTTGAGAAAGTCTTCAGTTGATTGAAGAACAAGTTAGTCAAACTTTTTTTTTCTTCACTGGAATGAAAAGTGATGTTAATCAACCCACCCACAGCACATGGTTACCTTTCTGTGTAACATGCTGCACACAGTTTTTTTGCATCTTCCCACAGTGGAGTCATTAGCTTGTGCCTTCTAAATTGAGATTGTATGAGCCAGCCATTAGCTGCACACTTGACTTAGCACTGTGACATGAGCGTGAAGAGAGTGTTGTTTCAGATGGGTGTTTTATTTTACCGACTCCTCTGTTGTAATGTGTATGACCTTCATTCACATCAGTGAATGCCTTTTTTGTTTTTATTTTTATTTTTAAACAGAAGGTGGTGTTGTTTTGAAATTCTTTGCCGGTCAGGCCTCATTTGAAGTTGGCACAGTTTGTACATGTAAAAAATAAAATAAAATTAATAACAGCTCTTTTGCTAGTTTCTAACCAGACATTAAACCTGTGGTAGATGCAGTAATCACCAAAGGTGAGATTAAATGCTGAAAGGAGCAGAAGGAATTTGACATTTATATGCAGATTGAAATAAATGTTTTAATGGAACAGTTGCTGTTTTTTCTTTTTTTTTGACGACGTTTTCTTCAAGGTTAAAAATGTATGAGGTTGCCATTTTCAAATGAAACTTTGTGTTTACACTTGGTTTCTGTAGTATGTGCATGAACACATGCATGTTCACCAGAGCATGTTTTTTTTGTCTTCTCGTCTTTCTTTTGGCTGCTCACGCTCACATTTGTTATCAGCCGCATCATTTCTAATGGGGCAGTCCTTGACAATCTTCTCATTTCAGAGTTTTCTTAAAGGGAATGGTGTACAGTGCTATATTTATATTTGAAATGTATTTATGTTGGAAACTTAATTGAGTCGATACACTTCAGTGTGGATATGAGTTCATTTTAATGTGTGAGCACACATAATGTAATCGGTGTGCAGGATTGTTTTTAGTGAAATGGTAATTTAATCACTATAAATAAAAGCATATTTTATTGTATATCTTGTTTCTGTTTACATGTTTTTGCATAATGTCAGAGCGTTTTTCTCATCACAGGAGAGGAAAATTCATGCAGGGTTACTATGACTGTGAATAATATTTGATGGGTGGATGGACATTGTCCACAGGTACAATAGCCCTGAGGGTTTACAGCACGATGGAAGAGCCCAGGTTTCACCATGAGGGTTGATGATACGAGTATGTGTCATGTCTCCATTAAACAAAACGTTCCATCCTGAGGGGAAGAAAACCCAAAAATTCAGTCAAAACATTTGCACAAAAATAATAAATAAGTTTCTTTTCCTTTCTTCTTTTTTATCGCAAGTGTGCAGGTTTCTTACCTCAGCCTTCCATGATCAGTGAAACCGCCTCCTCTCTTCTGTGCATACCTGTGTCCACGCAGACTAGTCATACCTGTTGCAAAGAAAAGTAGAGTGCCTTCATGCTGTCTACACTGCTCAAAAAACACTGCTCACTGCCAGACATGGTGGAACCAGATTTGCCACTTGCCTTAGAATACCAGACTTGGCAAATCCACCACCTTTTCACAGGTTCCACCTGAGCACTTGTGACAGGCGTGAAAGAGTCCGGAGAGGCTGTAGAGAGTGTAATGCTGCCTCTTGATTACGAGCGATCAGTTGCTCCCAGCTCATCTGTCAACAAGTGTGGTTTACTGTTACTGTTACT
This sequence comes from Etia nguti, assembly GCA_015106755.1. Lineage (NCBI taxonomy): Eukaryota > Metazoa > Chordata > Actinopteri > Cichliformes > Cichlidae > Etia > Etia nguti. The sequence continues at coordinate 16,963 of VUQG01025024.1, read as the reverse complement.
GTTTTTGGACTTATGTTGTTTTTGGAGCCTAAACCTAACCAACAAGTTCTTCTGAAGGTGCTTAAAAGTGAGCTGAGATTTAGAAAAATGCATCTAATTCATTTATCAGCACATATCATCTATAGTATGAACTGTTCTACTGATCCCAAAGGCATTCACTTGTTCTCCACCCCAACAGATCAGCAAGCCTGTGATCAGTGTGCACTGCAAAAGAAAAATATTGCATTCAGTAAAGCATAATGATGAATGCTTGTTTAACACTGAATTCAGCTACTTCTTGTGTTAAAACAATTAAAGGTTAAATGAGTTTCATTCTTAGCAAAAGTTAAGCAAAAATTCTTGGCATACTGTTTGTCAGAGCAGCATTTCTCCGTCCCATCAGACCCAGAAAGCTGTCATAACTGATGTCATCAAATCTCTTCAAATCACTGTCTGATCCAGCCTTGGGGGGGACAGTGAAAACAAGTTCTTTTTTCAACTTATTACTTAAAATGTCTGCTGCGGTGGCTCAGAAGTTCTGTGTGGAAACGTGAGTGTATCTCATTTGCCTTAGTCATACCTCTGTCAGTGGATTGTAGGCCTCTTCTTCACACCAGCACCTCACAGTAAGTAAGATGAAGATACTCAATGCAACCAGTAAAAAATGTGTTCTCTCCATCACTCTGAACTGTGAATCACTGGATTAAAGGTAAAAAAAAACTAAACAAAACTCATAACTAAGCTACAAGTGACTTTACACATTAGGGAATCAGATGGGAGGCATCTCCATGTATCTGTGGTTATGGTGTTCTTTGTTCTCTGTTGAACTGTCCTCTACAGCACTTAGCGAAGTGTTGTGTGACTTCAGCTTACCAAGATGCAGCAAAACTGTTTATGTATAGTTAAATACTGTATCTTTAAGGCACCAGTTTATCTTAGTGGTACTCATCTGCCTTGTGCAGAACTGTGGCACTTGGTTTTATGTAGTTGTATGAAGGATGCATAACAAATTATTGTTGACCACAGAGTGTCTTAAAATATGAGTTTCTGAGTATTTGGTTTAAAGCACATCTATTGTTGCATTTGGCTCAAATATCAACATTTAATATAGTTTTTCTGAATAGTTCAGGAAAGCTAAGGCAGTGCCTATAATTGCTTCTAATAATTCCTGTGTCATTTTCGTCCTGGGCACTCGGCCCCCGGCAGCCTAGGCCTATTGCTACATAACTTAGGGCTGGATCAGGTGACCCTAAATCCATCCTAACTATAAGGTTTATCAAAAATGATAGCTTTAAGCCTAATCTTAAAAGCAGAGAGGGGGTCTGTCTCCTGAATACAAATTGGGAGCTGGCTCCACAGAAGAGAGGCCTAAAAGCTGAAGGCTCTGCCTCCCATTCTACTTTAAAATACTCTAGGAACCACAAGTAAGCCTGCAGTCTGACAGTGAAGAGCTTGATTCAAACTGATATGGTACTATGAGGTCTTAATGAGAAGATGGGGCCTAAATATTCAAGACATTACATATGGGGAGAAGGATTAAAAATTCAATTCAGGATTTAACGAGAAGCTAGTATAGGAGAAATATGCTCTCTCTTTCTAGTCCCTGTCGGTACTCTTGCTGCAGCATTTTTAAGACATCCTGATAATAATGAATTACAGTAGTCCAGCCTTGAGGTAATACATGCATGAACTAGTTTTTCAGCATCACTCTGAGACAGGATGTTTCTAATTTTAGAGATTTCATAAATGCAAGAAAACAGTCCTACATATTTGTTTTAAATGCACACATCCTGGTCCACAGTGTTATTGGAGACCAAGGTAATGCCATCCAGAATAAGCATCTGGCTGGACGTCAGATTTTTACGGCTAAGTACAATAACCTCAGTTTTATTTGAATTTAGAAGCAGGAAATCAGATATCATCCAGGTCTTTATGTCTTTAAGGCACTCCTGCAGTTTAACTAACTGGTATGTGTCATCTGGATTCATGGATAGATAAAGCTAGGTTTTAGATGTATATCAATTATCTGCCCACTGATGAACCTCAGTGGGCAGATAATTGCCCACTGCCTCTAAAGGCCTAATACTGGTTTAGTAAAGCTTCAGTTTGCTTCTGTGGCATCACCACTATATAAAGTCCATTAATCTATTAGGCTGTCCATGAGCACAGCCATTTATTCTTAAAATTATTCACTTGTTCCCTTATTGTGCTTCAAATGAGGGAACGTAAATCTCATGCTGTTAACAGCATTAAGAGCGCTATGCGGAAAACCAAAAGGAACACATTGAAACCTTGGGAATTTCAATGATGGGATCTGTGACTCTGCTGTGGGACAGTTGAAGACCAGACCAAAAGGGATCACTAACTAATTTGATGACTATGAAAATGATGCCGTTGCTTTGAAGGAAAACAGATCTAAAATCAGTTAAACAAATACAGAATATTTTGGACAGATTTGACAGACAACGCTCTCATCAAAATACAAAATGATGATCTCCCTGTCCAATAAAGTTACACAGACTTAAAGTACTGGTTTTTAGTAAAGCACACAACATAAAAAGTGCTGTGCCATCAGTATTTAAAACTAAAGGTGAACTAAACCTCCTAGCAGGTGGTTGGATTTCATATTATTTTTTTTCCTCTGTCTGTTGAACGTGATGCACCAAATGCATGTCTGAATTATTATTTTTTTAATGTTTTGTGATTTGTGGGATTCAGGTATATCCCAGAAAAACATGACATTCTTCCAGAATTTATTGAGCATTCCTTTAATTTTGTATGTTACAGCTGAAACACAAACTACAGTAAACTTTCTCTAGTGTGTTCATAACAGAATACAGAGTAAACACTAATGTTTCAGTGTTTCCTCTAACATTTTTTAAACTAATAACTATGTTAGCTGGATATGCACAATACACAACATTGTCTATTGTCTGCCTCGGGAGGAGGCTCAGGGCAGACCGAGGACTCGCTGGAGAGATCATATTTCTCAGCTGGCTGGAGAAGGACTCTCTGTTCGAACTGCTGCCCACACAACAAAAACCCAGATAAGTGATAGAAGGATGGCATTGTCTATTGTCAATCTCTGTCAAATATACGTCAAATACATGTCTATTGCTCAACATAAGCAGTTCATATTTTATCGTGTACATTTATATTTTCTTTCTTTTCAGAAGTCTGAGGAGGATCTTCACCTTTGAAACATTATGCTGTTGATAAAAACTTTATCTGAAAGCTACTTACTGACTAAGCAAACACCATGTAGACAAAGTATTGGGCCACACCTCGTAATCTTTGAATTCAGTTGTATTCAAAGATGTAAGTCAAATACGTAGCCACGCAGTCTGCCTTTACAAATATTTATGAAGGAATGGGTGAGTGCCAATGTTAGCGCTGGGTACTCTGGCTTCCCTCCACAGTTCAATGACATGGAATTACCGGGGTTAGGTTAAATGGTGATTCTATATGCCTATAGGTGTGAATGTGAGTGCAAATAGTTGTCTGGCTCTTTGTGTTAGCCCTGTGACTGACTGGTGACCTTTCCAGGACGTACCCCGCCTCTCGCCCTATGGCGGCCTAGTCTGCAGCCTATCCCAGCTGCAGCCAAGTTGCGGTGAAGAGTCGGCAAGTCCTGAGGTGGACAAAGGTGTGCTGAGTTAATAAGTGAAAGGCTACAAACTTCTTCTGGCATCAACACAAAAACTGTGTACTAGGAGCTTCATGGCATGGATTTCCATGTCTGAGCAGCTTCTGTGTAGGTCTCCCATATTTTTGTGCATATAGTATATGTAGATAATACAAGTACTTTCATTTGCTATCACTCCATTGCTGTTCATCTGACCATTCTCCTCTCATTCAACTGGCTGCTAGAAATAAGAATCATTAAGTAACGATATAGCAAGTTTTAAATAATCAGATAAGTATAGTCCATCATGTGATAAATCATAAGCAATTAGGTCAAAATGTAAGTCAAAATGGATTAAAATCGCCATGGAGTATTATATTATCACATAATCTGACATTATTAATTTATTATAGTTAAGCTATGATTTTATGAACTTGTTAAATAAAAACTTTCTTGATGAAAATTCAGGTAATAAAATAGTCACAGTTTGTGACTGATCATCCATTTATTCATTCATCATTCATCTTAACTAATTTTTTTAAACTTAGGGTTGGAGCAGGCTGAGAGCCTTTTCCAGCTTTTATAGGTGGAGAGACTCGTTACACTCAGGGGAGGCTGCCCGTTGTGACTGATCATACGATTAATTCTGGTCATGTTACAGCAGTTAGAGTTCAGCATGGAAACATGTCAAAATGATAGACAATTAGGTTTGTAAGATTACAAAAATAAATTGTTTGGAGTGTTTTTTAAATAATTTTTTCCACAAATGTTAAAATATTTTTAGTATTTTCTCCAGTTTCCCTAAACTAATTAAGCTGTCTTTAGTGGAAACATCTGAGAATATTGTAACAAACTGATACAGTAATCCTCAAAAAGTGCAGCATAAAGGCTGTAGCGAGTTAAGATGCAGGTAACAACACATTTGCGGTAATTGAAATGGGGATGAGAAGGTTCTAGACTTCGTTACTCAGTCACTTTATTCATTCATGCAGTCAGCTATGTAAGGACTCATGTAACAAATCAAAAGTGTAAATTATCTTACCCTGAGCTGATCTTTATGTATAAACCATCAATCTCTTCAGATTTTCCCTTTGCATCAGAGCAGCTCCATGTCACGTTGAAATCAATCTTTTAACACAGCAGGATTTCTCTTTCTCTCAAATTTTATATAGCTTGAGTTCATTTTTAATCCGATTAAGACTCCACCCACTATCCAAAACTCTGTCCCACCCTTGCGTGCACACACATATACACATAATTTGTAGAATCTGCCTCATTAGATGTGCCTTATTGAAAAACTGATATTTTTTCAATAAGACATAGAAAGAAGCAGGCAAAAAAATCTGGCAATAGTCCTATACAGTGTACATTACTAACTGGGAGTTACCATGACTTAGGAAAATAGCCTAATGACACTAAGTAGTAAAACTTTCCTTTTGTTGTTACTGTATGATTAAGAATTCTAATATAACAGGGAGTCTAAAATGCATAAGATTTTTTCCAGTAATGATATTAAAAATAATAAGCTTAACCATGGGATGATGTATGGGTGAGTTTATATGCCCCAGGAAATTATGTCTAATGCACCTGTGTGTCTGCACTTGGAAAGTAGAGTACGCCCTACAGGCTGTTCTGGTATCAATGGCTTAGTTGTAATTCCACAGAGCGCAAACCTCCTATGATCTCTGAGTTAATGACAACTGCAATGAAAAGCTGAAGACTTCTGAGTGACTTCTTCCTCCACAAAAAAAAATTGAAATTCAAGTTTGATTACGCTCATATTAAAGGTCACGTCTGAAAAGTAAATATCTCACAAATTCTCACAAATTACATATTCAGTATTTATTCCTCCAGTGTATTCATAACAGCAATCAGCATAGTACAGGTGATAATACACCTTTCCTTATTTCTGTTGTACATACATTTACCGCTGGCCACTTCCTTAGGTGCTCTGTGCTCCCGCCCAGTTGGACTTTCGCTTCAAATCTGTCTTAATTCTTTGGGCAACAATGAAGAATTTAACAAGGACTTGTCGGCTGCACGTCCATGATGAGAATCACCTGTTTCACCACAACCCAAAGGTGCACTGTTGAAATGAGCTCTGGTGATGGCGAAGGCCATTTGACTACAGTGAGCTTTGTGACATGGTGCATTATTTAGCTGGAAGCAGCCATAAGAAAACGATTTCAATGACTTTGAATACACTCAAAGTCATTTCTTCTTCATTCTGATGCTCAGTTTAAATTTCAGAAAGTCATCTCGACCATCTCTAAATGCATTGCGTTGAGTTGCTGCCACTTGATTGGCTAATTAAATATTTGCATTAACAAGCAGTTGAACAGGTTTATCCAATAAAGTACACACTGTTTTATATTAAACTTGGCTGAAGTGTCAGAGGACAAAGTCAGCGTAGTGGCAAGTAAGCCTTGGCTGTGAGCTCGAGAAAGAAAAGCTAAAACAGTTTGTTTCGGAAAACAGGATGAAATGAGAGTCTCAAGTTGGAAAATTATATTTCTTTTAAACAGATATATGAATCATACCTTTTTATTGATTCATCATGTGCAACAGGTTTTGCTTGATTTTCTTGTTGGAGTTACTCTTCCTTATCTCTCACATGAAATCTCTCTGTCACTGAAATGCGTGCTCTTTAAGGAACGGAAACACATGAATGTCAGATGGCTTACAGCAATATGCTTGAAGCATATGAGGCAGGGTGTGAACTAACTTTTTAGGGCGGCGCGGCTTGCACATATGTATTGCCTGTTACTCTTAGGATGATTTGTGTTACAGCGACAGACATTCACTAGAGCATGTTAAATGTTAAATCTAAATGTTACGGGAAACTAAATATTTAGCTAACATGTAAATTATGCATACCTGCCAACAAACATGCATTAAACATGCATACGGGTCAACCGAAATACCAAAATGAAAATGAAAGTGTGCCGGTGTCCGGCACACTTTAGCGCCGTAAAGCTTTTATTTTGGTATTTCCGTTGACACTTTCAATAAATTTGCTTGTTAGCTAAATACTTATTTTCCCGTAACATTTAGATTTAACATTTAGATTTAAATATAATATTTAGATTTAACATTTAACATTTTGTTTTAAATATAAAAAGTTACAAATATTTTAGAAAATGTTGTAAAAAAAGTGACTCGAAAAAACATGTTTTTGTAAGGTTTTGAGCTAAATGTGGAAAAATTTTGCCGTTAATTTCAGCATGTTTTAGCTTACAAACGGCCCCCCATACATTTTCAGTGATCCTAAACGCCGTTTACGTGTGGACTAAAGGCCCAAACGCATAGAAAAAGCTGCGTTTTCAAACATACCCGTGTAGGTGTGGACGTAACGTAATAGAGTTAGTAGTTCATTTTATTGCTACCTGTAATTTATTGCAGTTTAATTTGATTTGTTTCATTGTTTACAAAAGGTTTGAGGTGTGAAATATCTGGGATTCTCCACCATTTGACCCTAGAACTGAAGAAGCTTCTCGGATGAGAGGTGAAACGTCTTCAAGCAATTTAAAGAAGTCCAGACGCTTTTTCTTCCAAGCTCCTTAGACTACGATGACCTGGATGACTGAGAACCTTCACAGACGTGTGAAATAAAATGCACTGAAGTTTGAAAACAATATAGGAGTGTGTGTGGTTGGAGGATGTGTTTGTGCGGGGAAGGGAGGGGGCGCGAAGATTTTCTTGTAAAACAAAAGGGGGCCTAGCAAAAAAAGTTTGGGAACCACTGCACCAGAGAAATAGTTTAAAAGTACACTGTTAAATATTTCCAAAAAATCAATGGATGGATGGATCGATGGACGGACAGTGTACTTTAGCAAATTTAATAACGTGTGCGTGTTTGATTATTTAGCATTCCTTAGAAACATGGTGTCTAACCAGATGTTTACTCTGGATGGCATTACCTCTGCCTCCAGTAACACTGTATGGAATCTTGGAGTTGTTTTTGACCAGGATATCTTCTTCAGTTCATTATTAGACAAATATACAGGACTGCTTTCTTGCATTTGTGCAATATCTCTAAAATTAGAAACATCCTGTCCTAGAGTGAAAAATCATGCCCCACCTTATCCTAAAGACCTCGTTGTACTCCAATAAAGCATTTCGCTCTCAGACTGCTAGCTTACTTGTGGATCGTACAGTATTAAAAAGTAGAATGGGAGGCAGAGCCTTCAGCATTTAGTTCCTTCTGATGAACCAGCTCTCACTCTCAGTTTGTAAAAACTCCCTTTTAACAGGAAGAAACTCCCTTTTAACAGGAAGAAACCTCCAGCAGAACCAGACTCACTGAGAGACGGGTATCTGCCGCGACCTGTTGGGGTGAGGGGTGGAAGACAAGACAAAAGACACGCTTTAGAAGAGAGCCAGAGATTAATAATAACTAATGATTAAATATAAAGTGGTGTATAAACAGAGATAGAAGATGTGAGAGAGGATGAAATGTTCAAT
>VUQG01025019.1:12501-30261 GCA_015106755.1 Etia nguti | reverse complement strand
AATTATTTGTGCCACTCCAAAAAAATAGTTTCTGTCCACTCTAAGACAGAGGAGAACAGCACAGGGATAAAACCTGCAGGTCTGACAGCAGGAGGTGTATCAGTCCTGTTTTCCATGTGGAGACAGCGTTTACACTGGAATCTGACTTTGGTGGCTTTTTTGGAGCAAATGTGACACTCAGCAGTATAACTGACACACAAAACAAAACAATAACTACACAACACACTAACTATAGCCTCCAAAACACGCTAAACGGCACTAATGTCTCACATATGAAAACTCGCTCTCTCTCTTTCTTTCGCTTGCCCGCTTTCTCTCGCGGGTGTCACTTCTAAAACTTCCCCCTCTTCCTAAACAACCAAGTGCCACATGTTGCCATATCATTTTTTTGATTGGCTGACATGATACACTTTAACACCAATAGGGAAGGGGTGTTTTTTCTTTTTTCACTTGCAAGCGGAGAGTGTTTGCTACCGCTGTCCGTAGAAAACACCGTTTTTACCGTTCTACCCGCTGTAAACACCACTGTTTTCTTCAAAAATAACTCATCGCATGTATTTTTTATCATAACTCTCGTTTTACGTGGCCAATCGACACAATTTAAAAACTGGTGTGTAGTTTGAGAACCGCACTTCTGACCCAAGTTGAAATGGAGACTCTGGGTCGCTGCATCTTGTTGCTGTGTCATCTTAAATTGGTCATGTGATTTTGACGCACCGGCACGTCCGTCAACCCCAGAGGGTTAAGCAGGCTTGGTGAATGTTACCAGGTGTTCTCCCTTGAGTTTAGTGCCCCCTACTGAGCCTTGCAAATTGTTGTTAATGTGACATGCACTTTGACCCAGAACAGGAAGTTGGCCATGTTAGTTGGGGTAAGCAGGTTCACATGTGCTGAAGGGTTCCTGTAGTTATCTGCTGCAATCCTCTTTCTTGTTTATGCCTTCGAAAGCATCGTCTGTGATTACTTGTTGACTTACGACTATAGAGCCATATTTTAGCAACATTTTGGTAGGTTTGTGTTCTAAAGTCTAAGTTTCTGTATATTGCTAAGCTAACCACATGTCATGTATGCATAGGATGACCTATTACATGAATATGTCTTTGTCTTTTGTTGTTAGGCTTGATTTGCTGTAGAGTAGAAAAGGGAATTTGTAATATATCATTGTGTTAGTCACCTTACTTTTTTACTGTTTTAGTTTCACTCTGATTCAATGGTGTATGGCGGTGCAACGTAAAATAAAGCACCTGGAGCTTGCCCATATGGAAAAGAAATAGAAAAAACTTTGGCCTACTTCATATAGTGAATCATATAAGGCTTATATGATTTACTCATGAAAGTGGCCACTTTCATATATTGTTTTAGTAAGTATCCAAAACATACAAGTTTCATTTATATAATTTTTCAAGGGATCTTATATCTGTTTTCACTCTTGTATGCTTTTCATACAAGTTTCACACAAGACAGATACAAACTTTATAAGATTTATATATATCTTTTCCATATGGGTGGACCCTATATCCTGACTCCCATATTCTTTTGAATGGAGTTTGGCTGGCTGCTGAATTGTGTACCTATGCACACATGCACACACACAAGAAGAGCAGTACACCAGGTGCGGCCAGTGTCCAGGACATTACGCTGCAGGTGAGGCTAATCAGAGCCGAGACAGCTAGGGTCACAGGGATATGAGAGTAAGTACAAGGCAAAAACGTGAAATGCGAGCGACAAGGAGGCCTAGTAACCACCATGAGGTAGCTGATGAACTGCCAAAGAGTGGAGGACTGAGCTGGCCGTAAGAGTCACTCCGCTGGACGCCGGTTTAGCAGTTGAATGAACTTAGTTCAGTTGAAAGATCACCATTTCAACACCATGGAGGACATCCAGCACACATCACAGATTCACATGTACAAGGTAGCATAATCGGAGAAATGTAAAAATACCAGCATCACCATGAACCATCTGGACATACCCAAGAAGATGATAGTGAACAGGTTAAATGTTGAAATGTTCAGTTAGTAAGCTGGGTCTTTTTTATGTATTTATTTATTTTATGAGCCAATTCCTGGAATTTAAAAAAAAATCACACCTCATAGGTGTTGCAGGACATAAAGTTGGATTTACACTGCTTTATATGTGTTTCCAGTCTCTTTCAGATACACTGTTAGATATCTAAACTCTTCCACAGAATGTAAAGCAGGCTGAATATCATTCTTGTCAACATCACCCGCACGCATTCACACATACACTAAAGCAGGCAAGATGTAATTAAGATATATTAAGTCCCTACAGCTCCCGAGACCAGGAGGATGTTCTAGATATTCCTCTCCAAGTCAGGTCTACTGCAGGGCTTATTTAAATTAAGCCATCAACTAGCGGACATTTATGTACATTAAGTATTACAGAAATTTGGGCTCCTAAATAAATTATGAAACATATCATTTAACAGTTTAGTAGTTTTTCTAAGCATCCATCAGTAGATTGAAAAACAGCTCTCTGATTTTCACAAGACTTTTATGAAACACGCAGAACTGAAATTTCTGTACCTGCTTTACTAAGAAAAAGGATGAAGGTTCCTGAGATAAATATTTTAATTCAAAACAAACATATGTATTTCCATATTTGTGCAAATGACTTGTTAAAGTAGACCTGTTAAGCGTTTCCCTACCTTCTGTCATGAAATTAAAATCTCATTTTAAACGGAGACCTGGCAAGGAGGCACACCAGTAGATGGTCCTGAATGGGCGATACTCATATTATACGTGGCCAAAGTAGGGAGTCCATTTTATGCACCAGTTTATAATTGTTTTTGGTTTAGGAAAGCAGATCTAAATTTGCATGTTGCATCTGTTCAGCTCAATGAATTAATTTATTATAATCAATGTATAACCCTGTGTTACAAAATTTATAGTGGTGTTGAGTAACTTGACAGCTTCGTTGATATGCTTGCTTCCACACTCAGACACAAATGTGGAACTGTCATATCCTTTGTGCATACTCTTACTACTTTTGCACCTGGTATTACCATGTGAGCTAATATGTGTTACCTACATTTGGTAGGTATCAATCTGCAAGAATCAATTCTCATCAATGAAAAGTCATCCAGATTAGAAGCTTCTGTAATAACTGTCAGCAGTAAATTGCATGATGCTCACAGTAAGATGACTGACAATTCTTTCGATTCTTTTGAAACTCATCTCGATATAATACTGTTTGTAGCCTAACTTGCTTTAATTAAAAAAATATAATTTTCCAAGGTAGTTGGAACATATTAGGTGCAATGAAATTATAGACTTTATGTAAATAATGGACGTAATGAAGTCAGTGCAGAGGTGAATGCAAAGAAGAAAAAAAAAAAGTCAGACATATCAGACAAGTCAGAACAGATGATAAACCTGGGTTGAAAACACTGGATAAAGAAAAAAAAACCCTACAACACTGAAAATGCTTGAGGCTTCACAACAGGACTGCTAACCAATGGCTGACATCATCGTAAATATGGTATGTGCATTTATATGCAGTCAGTAATTATAATACATTTTTGTAATTTTTCCATTTGGAGAATTTCTAATTTGTTTTGTTTGTTTTTTTGTGTTTTTTTGTGTTTTTTTTTAAAACCATAGAATAATGCTATTAAGGTTATCCATTAATGAAAATAAAACTGAAGTTCATTAAACAGACAGGACTAAATACAATTATTAAGGTAAACTGTATTCCATGTTAGCCAAGGTTTCTAGGTTCAATATGATATGAACTGTTTAGCTGTGTTTAGTCTTAATTAGCAAATATGAACACTACTATCCATTTTTATTATACATTGCTATACCTTGGTAAACAATGGCATGCTGCCATTGTCATGGTAAAGATTAGATTAGGTTAGGTTCAACTTTGCAATACATGCAGGTTAACACCCTTTAATTTTGTAGCAGTACTTTTGACAGAGACAAAAAAGTACAACCTTTCCAAGTAGCAACATTCAGAGACAAATACCAAAAACTGCAGACTCCAATTTTAAAATGTCCACCTTTAGCCGTAAAAATAACATAATATGCAACCTGATAAAGAGAAAAAAAAGTTTTGATCGCTATCTCAAATTTTAAAATAATTTTACAGTTGGCGAATTATGACTTTTGAAGTCTTCTAGAAAAAAAACTAAAATATTATAGCACTAGTATTGTTATTATTCTGTTATTTAGCAATAATAAACACATCTGTATTTCTGTGTTGCACCTTCCAGGTTATAAATGCAGTTTACTAACCAAGCTACGTAGCACTAGCTGATAACTAGTACTTTACCCTTTAATTTGGCTTCAAATTAACAGCATGGCAGCAGCCAACAAGTTAAGACTATGAAATATGGAGTCTGGAAACCAAATGGTGATGTCAACTTGGCTACATCCATCTTTTATATACAGTCTGTGATCCTCCCACAGCTACTAGAAAAGGTTTAGGCTCTTGGTCCCATACAAGCCAGTAAATATCAGGCTCTAAATTGTTACCCTTAATTTTTTGGTAAATACAGTTCTGAGAAAAATTATGAACTAATAAAATAGAACATCCAAAAACTCCAAGAGTGCCTTTTATAGAAAGTAAGTTGACTTGAAATATGTAGTTTCATTGTCAGCTGACACTGAATGTATATCCTTGTTCGCATTTTTTTTTTTGTCTTATATACATATACCCGATGGTCATACCGATCTTTGAATCCAACCATCTTGTACTCAAAAGAACATCTATAGCGTGTGCCATCTGCTTCTGGGTGACAACTAAAACTAAAACTAAAACCAGCTAGTAACAATATAAACCATCCAAACTACTCTTTTCACTTCAATCTTGATTACCGCTCCAATATTATTTAGAATTCTTCTTGGCGGAAATGAATAATTCCTACTGATATTTATTCAATCCATGCAAGAAGAACATTGATGAATGTGCATTGCTCCAATCAAATATACGTAATTAAGCCTGGTAAAACATATGAGAAAGCTGCAGTGCACTGAATGAGTTAGCCTTCATCTGACTTTAACTATGTTTTATATCTCCTTCTATGCCAGAGCACAATGACATTTTACAAGAACTGGCAAAGCTTTCAATAAATTAAATTCTAAATAATGAGATGTGTACACTGAACAGTCTGCTAAGGCATTTTTGTTTTGTTTTTTTGTTTTTTTACCCAATGCTTTTCAACATCAGATTGTAGCTTAATATTTTTTATATTAATAAAGGGCAAGGATAGGGACATGTCTATATTTGCTCAAACAGAGCATACCAGACACCCATATTTAATCACAGAACCACTGCACTCTGTTTGCTCATCTTGCCGAAGCAGAAGCAATTTGTCATACTTTGCAGGAGATAGGTCTCTGTCCGAGCTTCAAACAGAGACAATGAGAAGTCTGACCTGGGTTTTTTAGTATTTCACAGAACCATTTTATGAAGCACTGAGTTCAAAGGTGCAATCTCTCCACCAAGGGAGGTTTCTCCACAGTGTGACAGTACAATCTATTTTATGAAGATGGTGAAGTTTGCAAAAGTTTCAATTCTGACCTCTAAAAATGTTTTGTTTCATGAACTGAAGGAAAGTAAAAATAAATTGGTCTTGTTGCTTATTACTGGAGGGCCAACATTTCGTAGCAGTACTGTGAGTCATCCTTCATTGTTTATGGCACTGACAGGAAATGCAATGGTGCTGGTAAAGAAATGAGTGTTTAGAAGGTAGAGGAGATCCAGTTAACTCCAAGAAGCAGACCTTCTTCTTCCTCCAACTTCCAGTACTATGATGGAGCCAAGAACAGAAGTAAAAAAAGAAAAAAAACATAACAAAAACACAGAATACACCGGGTCAAACTATTTGACAAGGAAAATCTATCTTTTTCATCAAACAACAGCAAAACACAACCACTATGGAACCGTTGCATCTCCAACTGAGAGGCGACCCCAGGGCAGACACGTTACATGCTGGACAGAGTTTGTCTCTTATTTGGCTTTGTAACATTCTGGTTTTGCCACAGACTAGTGCAAATAGGTGACTGGGCTGAGGGAGGTGTAAGTATCAACGTTTCCCATGACACATAAATTATATTGGCTAAATACTGGGTCCACATAGGTTGGATTAGTCTTGCAGAACATTTGCAGCGCTCCATGATGTTTTGTTTAGAAGACAGAGATCAGTTTGTGAAGTTATTTTAGACATACAAAACCTACAAAGTTCAGAGTAGGAAGGATGAAATGATGGGTAAACATTACAATCTCTTAACCCTGATGGCTAATATTACCACCTGTTAAATATTGTTATCAAGAAGGGCTCATTAGCCTTTATAAAGTATGTTGTTTTGGGGTTGTTGTTTTTTTTTTCAAAAATTCGTGATCCTTCCCTTAAAGAATTTTTGTTTTTGCATACCCACCTAACCAACCATAACCAATAATGTCTTGTGGTGTGAATGATGCAGCTGACTACAGTTTTGGGGGGAAAATTGCTGAATTGCACTATACCCTTTCCTTGTGCTGTCATCCCAAAAGGTGGATCCGCTTGCTCCTGGAAAGTTTTGGAAGGCAAAGAGAAAGAGGTTTTTGGAGGCCAGCTGTCAGCCATGAGAAGGCTTCTGCTCTCTGTGTGTTTCGTGAGCATTGAGAATTGTGGTTCTGTCGGCAGAGTAAATAACATGTTGTCTTTTTTCTGTCAAAGTTTCACTTCTCTGGCACTGTACACAAGCACAGTTCACTGCCAAACTAAGCTTGGCTAATTGGTGATTCTAGACTGGGGATTATTGAGGAAGCAGAATTCATCACAGTAAACACATGGTAAACAGTGAATGTTTTCCAAGCCTTGGAGATAAATCAAATAGTGTTGGGTTCCATCATGGCTATTGTCAAGCAGTGTTGCTTTTGTGAAAGGTTTGGGAATGATTTTGTAAGGGAGGGAATGGCAATGAATTCTTTTTTTTGTTTGTTTGTTTGTTTGGCTTTGTAGTTGATCTGTTAAAAATCTTTCTGATGTCACTGGAGATACGGCTACAGTCCTCTTATCAAGCGCAGCCCTAAATGAACTCCCCTAAGAACTGCTTTTCTGCCTTTGTCAGGGCAGCACGAACAACAGTGTTTATGAACATGTTTGGCTCACTGCTGCTCTCATCCCCAATCAACTTGAGTAACAATTTTCAAGTCAAGAAGTTTCTTTTTCAGTGGGCACCATGCAGAACAAAACCCAACTTCAATTAGCTAAGCTCACTGGTTCCCAGTTGGTGTGCCTTAAAGGCAAAAAGCTTGACATTACTTTTGAGTTCTTCTTCCTTTCTCAAATTCATTACAAGCCCCTGTGATCACAAAACATGTTGCACAAGCTAATGATTTGCTTTTATCTGATGATAAAGGGCACAATGCACGGAAGAGATGAAAATTTCACATTAGAGAATGTGCAAGTAATATTTTTTGCCTGCAGTAATCTAGGCTGTCATTAAAAATGCAGAGGTTAGAACTCGCTCTGTTGTTTGCAAGTATAAACTTCTGGAGATTATGTGCTTTCTCGGGCTATAAAGCTGACATTTACAGGTGGTTGTCATATAGGTTTATCAGGACAACACATCGTGAGTGCTATAATATTTTAGTCTTTGTCTAGAAGACTTCAGATGTCATATTTTTCAATCATATCAGTTCAGTTCCTTGGAATTGTCAGTCAACTTGCCTATCGATTCCACTTACCAGTTCCACTTGAACTGTGCTACAATCAGCTGATTTCAATTCAGCTAATGGAGGAGTAGGAAAATAGTGGTCTACAGCGTGGATATGGACATTTTTCTTTTTTTGTTTTTGTTTTTTGCACAAATGGACGAGACTGCGATGTGCAAACTGCATCCAGGACAGAAACAACTGCATTATGCTGCTAACACAACTTTGGCTTTTTGCAAGCACCTACACAGACAGCATGCTAACGCTTAGCTAGCCAACAGCCCATAGTGTTGTTAAAGATGAGTGAGTGCTGACCCCAGCCCAGCAGCCAGACCCTGAACTTCAACAGGTAACAAGCAAATGCAGGAGCTAATCCTGACACCACAATTATGTAAGCATTAGAAGTACTGCTGGGGGCTGGGTGATGATCATGGGTCATAATGTTATTAATTATTAATTAGTGACGCAGACTCGGATTGCATGATTACATGAACACACATCAGCATTAGGCAGCTGTATTATCTTAAATCCACAAAAAATATCTTCACTTGCAAAGATCAAGTGAAGATTTGACAAATATATATTTTTATGTGTGTGTTCAATACTTTCAGCTGTCAACTATAATTACAAAGTCCTGATGACTAATTCAGTTAAACCTTTTAAAATAAAAAAAATACAATAAAAAAAACCCTGAAATTTAAAATTCTAGCTGAGTTCCTACAATATGTACACGTACCAAATATGTCAGGCTGAATTTGGATAAAGTGTTTTAAGTTTTGTGTGCATCATCCACACATTAATATTTCTTTTTGAAGTAATGGTGTAACTATAAAATAACAAGGTTCAAGGTTCTTTATTCGTCACATGCATAGTTATGCAAGTATAACACACAGTGAAATGTAACCGCAGAGCGGTCAGGAAGGCGTCTGGACGTGGCCGCGCCATTTTACCTAAGTGAACTTAGGCTGGAATATTTCACTCAGTGTAAGCATCGTGTAATTCCAATCAAGAGTTCAAACAGAATGTACTTCATACATGATGTTATTATACATTGCGGATCCTTTATTATTAGATCTGAAGAAAAATATAAATAGAATTACACAAAACTCTTGCACTGTTAATTTTTACTGCTAATTTTCCTTTAGTTTTAGTCATGTCTATAATATAAAGTGTAACAGTTTTTCCTATTTTTGCTGGTGAGAGTTCCTATACATAATTTACAAAGGATCTTATTTTCCTTCAAATCAAATGCTATATGTGTCCATATCTTTATTCTTGTCTTCCTGCAGAGTGTTGAGATTTTATCACGTTTTCGAAGACAAACCGAGAGCGTGGGAGCTTCCACCCTGTTTGTCAGCAGCAGATCAAATGTGCACATCTAACCTTTCTGCACAGGGAGATTACTTCTGATTGGATCACTTCCATACTCGTTTCACCCTTTTAAATAACGTAATTAGTTCTGATTGGATCTTGTATCTCCAGAACATTTTCATTTCATTTTTATTTGTTGACGAGAGTCTAAATACATTTTTTCATAGTTTTCTCCTATTGCATTAGTTTTTGTTTGGTCATCGTCTTGTTTCCATCAGAAAAATTGTTTTTGATGAAAACTATGACGAAAATTATTGGCCAACAAAATTAACTCTTTTCTGTTCCCATGCACTAAATTTGTCAGAGAGTTTAGAAGTAAATATGGAGGCTATGAATACTGTACCAGTAAGTAGTATCAGAGGTTCAGTATCACATCACATTAAACCTCATCAATAATTCCTATATTTCTCTTTGTGTCATATTATAGAAGCAGGTAATGAAGTTAATAGTGAATGTTAGTCAAAAGCTCCAGCAACAAAAGCCAATTAAAGCAAAAAAAAAAACAACAACAACAAAAAAGTCCAGCTAAAAACAATAATTTGAAAACATACAGTAAAACACATATAGTTAAGATACTGACAAAAGTGATGGCTAGAAACACAGGCAGTGCAGAACCAAGACAGACAAAGAAAGACCAAATGGCAAAAGCAGAAACTGAAGACATAAGTGAAGGGCAGACAGTCACAAGACAGGTAATAACATAAGGATGGGAAATACCTGAAAAACATTAAAGTGTCTGTTTGTTTGTTTGTTTGCTTGTTTTAAATTGGAGACATTCTGGCACAACTCTGGAACTCTTGGAACTCAAGAATGGAGACAATGGATGATCAAGAAACTTGAGGATCTTTTGTACTTTTGTCCTTTCATTGTTTAAATGTGACCAAGTACTGTTGGTTCCTAATCTTGACTGATTATTTTTTTACCTTAAACCTAACCTAACAGCACTAAAAACCTAAAGGAAAAAGTGTGGAAAAGATCTGTTCTGCACGGGACACAAACTGTTGACTGTATTACGAGGGGGCAAAATGTCTTACACCACTATAAATTCCTCCAAATCTTTCGTGGAAAAATTCACTTTGTGTCCAAGGACATGAATCATGAGATATGAGATAGGTCTAAAGAAAAATGTAATTCATGCGAACAAAAAATTGGAAATAAAGGGGTAATTTTCAGGAACACAATTTCATGTGTATTTCTCAGACTGCCATGGAGATGTGTTGCAAATGCAGCCCATATTACAGTATGCAGGGAGAAATTAAACACAAGTGAGGGACAGACAGTCACAAGATGTGGAAAAAAATAAACACCAGAAAAACAAAAACACGCAAGGAATCGAAATCTCTGCAAAGCTGTGGTTAGACAAATATGGATGACTTGAAAATGATTTTAAAAAAAACCACTGAAGCTAAAAATAAAACTAAGTGCTTGGTTAAAGTGATTCATAAGAAACCTTTTTGAGTAAAATATTCAAATTAGAAGTTTAAAAGGAAATCTTTAAAACCTGATATCTCTGAACTGCACTTGACTGAGAAAATCTCTTCTAATTTCAAGCTGACAATAATGTTAGTGTTTACCCGTTTGTATGCCTTACAGTCTGTCTTGGTATCACAACATGTTCCCTAACACACTGCTGAAGTTGATGCAAATAAGGCAATTTTTGTGTTACGGGCATTTCAACCAAGCATTGCTGGACTGTGTGGGATTTGTTTCCAAATGCAAAGTTAACTTGTTGGAGTTCGCTGTCGGTCCCCTTTTTTTCCATTAATTATAATCCTGTCAACAGCATTCCATACGCGAGGAGCAAGGGTTGCTGCCTTCCATGTGAGCCTCAACAGCATATACAGCCGCAGCTGGCAAGTGAGGGAAGTGTGGGCCGGATACGCTCCCCTTCACTGGCAGGCAAAGGCTGCATTATGCTAATGTAACAACCAGAGGAAAAGACAGAGTGGGGAGAGAAAGAGAGAGAGAGAGAGAGAGGGACTGAGGGGGGAAAGTGAACAAAAAAGAGAGTGTGAAGAAGAAAAGGAAAGGGCTGTGGTGTGAAAGTGAGCGAGAGAAGTCACATAGTCTATACATGCGGGGGTGAACAAGTTGTCATCTCCTGCATGTAAATGCCCCCCCACCCCCATCGCTTGCTCTTATCCACACACAATTTAAATTGGTTTAGACAAGTGTTGGAGAACCAGTTCAAATGCATTTGCAGAGATGCTGAAATCCTCTCATAGAGATACACAACATCCTTTTTATAGCTAATATCTCAGGTTGCAAGGCTCAGTGTATTTAAATCTAAACATTGGTCATTTTTAAACTCGCATAATATATACACCTTCCTATTCATTCATTTTGACCCCTGCCCAGATACCCTACAGCTGCCGATGAAGCTGGGGAAGTGAATGGACTCTGAATTCAATAACGGCACCATGAGGCACAGTGAGTTGCAGATTGCTACTGTAAATGCCTTTTATATTCTTGCTCTATTTTTCCCTGGGATTAAAGCATGGGAGCATTTTACGGCACTATCTAACGCAGGCTTAATGGCATGGTGCACAGAAAAAAAGAAGAATGCAAAGTGAGCACATTGTGAGAAATATGTCAGTGCCGACTGCAAAGGCAAATGAAAAAGCTGGTACTCTCAGCAGAAAAGGGAACATTTCAAGCTACAAACACAGAGAGACAAAGTAGCGCCTTTCAAAGCGTCGCGTTTTTTTCTGCTGCCTAAGGAAATGCCCACATTGCACTGCAGGTTTGCTGCTTTCAAAACATATTCCATCAATGAGCCAGTTGCCAATTCAATTTTGTGATACACATCAGGCCATTCTGCAAAGCATTTTAAATACTTTAGTAAAAACGTTTGCAAGTAATATTTGAAGGCAGTCTGAGCCACAGGAAAAGTAAGCTGCTAAGCTGTTTGGGACTCTCCAAATATTCAATTACAAAAAAGCTGTCTTTTTAACTCAAATTTTAATCTTTCCAAACTAAAAAAAAGGTTAATCAGTACTTTTTTTGTGTTCAAACTTAACATTGAAAAATAGCTTTCTTTCTCGATAAATGAAAGGAAAGTGTTTTTATGGTTGATGGCTGTTGCTGGGCGATTATTCAGATTTTAATTTCAATGATTATGAAAACAAGATAATTGAGATAAAACAGTTACTTCTTTGGTATTTATGTTTGCTGCAAAGCTCTTGTTTATTCTTCTTTTTCTGTCTTCTCTTTTACCCCTCACCTTCCAACCAATCAGATGAGTTTTATTTTACTTTATGTTAAAACAGAGTTTTACTTTCTCAGTGCTCTACTTGCTCATTGGCAATTATCTGA
This sequence comes from Etia nguti, assembly GCA_015106755.1. Lineage (NCBI taxonomy): Eukaryota > Metazoa > Chordata > Actinopteri > Cichliformes > Cichlidae > Etia > Etia nguti. The sequence goes on along the minus strand of VUQG01025019.1, from coordinate 17,913 downwards.
CTTGGTTCTCTTTTTGATATTTAACACTTACTGAATTTGATTAATGAATTATTGGCTCTTTACCTTTAAAAATAGAAAGGTGCTTCAGGTGGATGTTGTTGTGAACTGGGTATTTACAAATATAAAATGATCTGAAATGAATCGAATCAACGTTGCCTGGTGTTGTAAATCAAGTGCACCCCTTCCTAAAAAGCTAAAGTCAGTCAGTCAGTTCATTTTAACTAGAGCCAAGATAACAAAAAGAGAGTAAAATTTGTGGAAGGAACATAAACTAGAAATGGCAGCCACCTTTGTTTCCACATCTTCAAGGATCTATGGTTACATGATGTGCGACTGAAACGTTGGTTGGTGTTAGCCAGTGTTGGCCAGCAGAGAAACCGAAAGGTGTCATTGTCCAAAACAACAGCTTTATGTCCTCTACCTTTTCCACCCATTTATTTATTTTTCAATAGTATATGCTTAAAGTTTAAAGTTCAAGGTTAGCTCATTGATAAAAATGTATTTTCAATTTATACATGCTTATTAGGTTAAATAATTAAGAACAAAACTCTAAATAAACAGTCACACCTATGTTTATGTTGATTATATAGCCAATTGTTTTGTTATAATCTATCATTATATTTTAGAGTCTCTCTCATGGCTACTTATTGATTTACTGCTTTTTACAAATATAGAAACTTCATTTAATTCTGCTAATGCTGGGTCAGGTCCCAGTTGTAGCAGGTTAAGCAGACATATTTCCCCCACTATTTTCTGAATCTTCCTGGGGGATCCCTAAGACATTCCCCAGCCAGATGCAATATATACAGTAATCTCCCCAGTGAGTTCTGAGTCTAACCTGGGGTCTCCTACCAGTTGGATGTATCCAGAAACCCTCCAAAGTGATGCACCCAGGATCCTGACCAGATGCCTAAACCACCTCAGTTGGACTTTTTTCAACTTGAAGAAGCAGCTGCACCACGCTAAAGTGCTTCCAAAGGTCAGAGCTCCTCCCTCTAACTTTAAGGCTGAGGCCAGCCATCCTGTGGAGGAAACTCATTTCAGTCACTTGTACCTGCAATAGGGCTGCAACGATTCGTCGAGTAATTCGAACAGTTCGAATAAAAGACACAAATTCTTTGCTTCAATGATTCGTTTAATGCGCTGCTCTGCAGCGGGCTACTGTCACCATGGAAACGCAAGCCACATTTGCGACTAAGAACAGACCCGTGATACAAACGTATTTAGGAGCAAGTTTGACAATATTAAGACAACATGTTTCCAAAATGTCCAAAACAGCAGCGCTGTTCCTGTAATCACCATTAAAATCTTTACTTGGAAAAAGTTAGTGGGACTCCTTCATCAAAACACCTGATCAACAAACTCCCATGTGAAGAAAACGAACTCTGTAGCTGCTCTGTCCACTGCTGGTTGTTTTACACAGCGAAAAATCTACAGTAAGCCTCCAGAAGTTGTATTATAAATATGGAGATGAACTGTTAACTTAGTCTAATATATAAAAATAAAAGACTTAGTTTTGAAAGTCAATAGAAATATACATATGCTGTTAAAACTCAGAGGCAGAGTAAAGGTAATTTTTTAATGCCATTAAGATTTCATACTTATCTATAGACAAAAGTATTTCTAATCCGGTTACTTGAATAATCGATGGAATAATTGATAGTTTACTCAATTGCTAAAATAATCGATAGCTGCAGCCCTAATCTGAAACATCTTTATGGCAGTCACTATCCAGAGCTCATAACAATAGCTTAGAGTCAAAACATACATCAACTGGTAAATCAAAAGCTTAACCTTCTGATAACTCTCGCTTTCACCACAACAGTTTGGTAATGCTTACATTACAACACCAATCCACAGGCCCATCTCATGCTCTGCCTTCCCTGAAGATTGAGAAATTTGTCACTCAGGACAACACCTGTCCCCAACCCCAGTCGAAGCATTTCATCATATTTTAGCGGAGAAGAATGGCTGCAGACATTTGGATGTCCTACATGCAGAAAGAGAAATATCAAAATATCTAAAAGAGCCTGCCCAGTTCTGGGATCTGCAGTGCTACTGGGAGGCAGTGTGAGATTACAGAGCAACTGCAAGATCAGCTAAGTGAGAGCCTGGAAAGGAAAGAGATGACCCTGCACAGGAACGTGCAGGAATATACAGTAAAGGTAGACTCATAAAGCTACACTGGTTTCAATTCCTTTTAGTCTAAGTGTGAAACAAATGCTTACATAAACATTCCGGGACAACCTTTTTAAAAAATAAAAAATATAAATTTCCATTTTTCTTTTGTAAACTAACACTAAAACAGCTAAATACAATTTTTCCCATTATGGTAGATAAAAGGATACAAAAAACAACCTAAAACATGTATTCAAGACAAACTTTATTTCATTATGAGAAATTTTGAACAAGATCAGTTCATCAACTTAGATCAAAACTTCTGGACACAAATATGTGTTAACACCATTAAATGACTAAATGCCCCAATTTACAACTTGCTAATACAATACCAAACTCTCCAATAGAACATACACTACAAGACAAACGATGTTCCAAATGGACCTCACACGCTCAAACATATGCACAGGCAATTCTGCTGTCATTACATCAATGCTATATAGTCTTCTACTCTTGTTCAGAGTTTTTTTCAGAAGATTTGTGTAGACCTATTGGCATGGTTTAGTTGCTGCATTACAACTGCACCCAAACTGTGTCTTGACTTGAGTGAATTAGATGTAGAAGCAAATACATCATAGTTCATCTTTGTGGAAGGCTGTTGCTCAGAAGGTAGAGCAGGTCATCTGCTAATCAAAAGGTTGGCCACTTGATCCCTAACTGCTCTACTTTACCAAGATACTGAACCCCAAGTTGCTCGTGATGCATTCATCAGAGTGTAAGAAAGAAAGCACTTAAATGTAGAAAGAAGTGCTTGTGTGAATGAGGCATGTTGTATAAAGTGCTTTGAGTGGTTATGTAAACTAGAAAAATGGGTAATTGTGTCTCTCCTTCCAGGGCTAATCTTCAGGATGCCTCCTAGTGTTAGGTATCCCAACCCCCACACCAAAGTCTGGGGCTTGCTCACTGTGCCCTTCTTTTTAATTGCACTATAGTCATTATGGTTTACATTATGGCTTACATATCACTATACACACAGAGTGTTCACCTCAGTGCTGTTGTCTGCCCCTCAGTTTTATTTACATCTTAGACATCGAGGGTTTTGAGCAGGAGGTGTAGAGAAAAAGTCTGGTGCTCATGCCACAGTTGCCCCGTCAATTTTAATAGCATGCTAGTTTTCACACAGTCATATTTAATCCTTTATGCACACATAGACCAACAAAATATCAACTCGCACACAGAGAAGTCAGGGGAAAAGCGGGTGGTTCTTCCTACTGACTGTTTCCTGCTCCCTGCCTGAGGTGGGGTGGCAGAGGTCACCTTGTTTGGCTGCTTGCATACTACTGTCACCTCTGGTTACATGCAAATTTTTGTATTTTTGCCACACCCATCTGTTTTGTCACACAAGATTTCTATGCATTAGACAGCAGCTTGTGGTTGGGGTATCCTTGGCAGACTAGCTGCTCCAGTCTCGTCTTGGAACATCACCCTTGTTCTTCACAATCAAAACCAGTACACATCTGTCAGACAGTCTGGTGAAAAAACACCACTGGTCTCTCTCCTTTCTCGATACTGCTTTAGGTGTGTCACCTGGACCATATCTTCTGTTTTATTAAACCAGATTTGATTTTTTTATCGCCATCATTAAGGCTTTCCTTGCAAACCTGCTGAAAAGAGTTATTAAAAACTTTTTCAAGCCGTACTCACTTTTGTATATTTTACATTATTTGTCTTTTTAGATTTCACATGGCAATCACTACTTTCCTCGCTTGTCCTGAAGGAATTCTCTAGTGCAGTCTGGAAGTGTTGATTTCCTAACACTGAGCCCTCAGCTATTTCTTTAAACTTCCAGATAGAATAAAAACATAACCACATGCCCTTTGTGACCTAAACACTTTACTCAACTGCAGTCTTTCATAAATTTCTTCCCATACATGAAGCCCCCCCCCTGGATTTTTTGTTTTTTGTGTCTTATTGGTTTATATTTCATTGTCTCTCAGTACACCTGAAACTTTGCACTGTTCAGTTCCTTTGCAGTGCTTTGTTTACTGTCCTAACAGGTTTGGTGTTGTTGAAGCTGATGGATGTGTCCTGCAGGAGTCTCATCCTCAGGAACAGCCAACACATCGACACACACCACTGCGAAAACAAGGGCAGCTTGACTGATTCATTTCCGTGCTGTTTCCTTCATTTGTAATTACTGTTATATTTTTATGTCTTTACCACAACCAGCTTCCCCACAGGCTGGTGGATAATTCATCTCTATCCACTCTTACTGGGCTTAATTGTGTCTCTGTAATGCAAATTCACTGAGTTTATTAAAGGCTGAGTTTCCAGAGAGCGATAAAAGGCTGCCTCCACTCTGTTTTATGAGTGTTAGGAATATGGATTAGAGTATATCAGCTCCATGTGACATTATTGCTCTTCTTTACTTTCACTGACTTTGTCCTCAATACGCTATCACAATGGAATATCTATAAACCAATTTAGTCTGTGGATGACTAAGAAACAGCTCAGGCCTAAGCTATAGTCAGACGAAATGTCAGTGTTTTTGAGCAATGAACATAGCTTGCTTCCTCAGACTCCTGAGCTAGGCTCATTTGATGTTTTCCAAGTAACAGAATGCAAGACGGAGTATTGATTAGCTACCATTCTTCTGATAACACATGCTGATATTAACAAAGGAACCGTATATAACCTTTGTGATACTATGTAGCACCAGTAACTCAAATGACTATAACAAACACAGAGAAGATCATCATTCAGTGATGCAGTCCCCGTCAACTCTATGGACTGTTTCAGTCCTTTTAGCGTTTCATTTTGGTTTTACTGTTCTGATTCAGCCTAACAGCTCTCAGCACAACTCACAAGACATTACCTACCCACTGGACTCTAGAAGATGAACAAAGTGCAAGCTATTTTTTCTCATTAGCTGACAAAAAAAAAAGAACTTACAGACACTTATTTTGGAGAACTGAACCAAGAACCAAGGACCATTCATGAGTAGGAGGTGGTGTTACCAGGGATTTGAGATGTTTTTTAAGATGTGTGTTACTATTCTTTTACCTTTTGGTATTTCTTTTTAGGCCCGTTTTACTAGTGCAAAAATGTGATAATCATGAAAAAGTTAGGGGGGGGGGATTGTAATTAATTCAATATTATTAATTTTAATGAATAATAATTAATTAAATGTATTTGTTACATGTATTGCACACATTGAATATTAACTCCTTGGAACAAGAATGTGCTAATGAGTTTATTAAATGTTCGTTTTGGGGGGGGGGGGGGGGGTGCGTT
>VUQG01025019.1:0-12481 GCA_015106755.1 Etia nguti | reverse complement strand
TTTTGATTCTATAATAATTGAACTTATATTCCTGAAGCTGAACTAGCCAAGTCTATAAGGTTTTTTAAATTAACAATAACAATGATAAGAGACAATAAAAATATACTGGAAAAAAAGGACCACAAAGTGGTCATGTAACAAGAACTGGTTTACTGCAAAACTGGCACACACAATTGTGATTCTGACCTGTAATGCCCAGTTTCCTTCTTAGTATTGGTTTACTGTATTTTAGCCACTTTCATGGTCTGTGTGCAGCAGGCAGGAATGGAGGACCCAAGTGGAGGACTCAAGATGGCAAAATTAAACTCAGAACTCAGCTTTATTTGCTGGACGGCAAAAAGAACAGAAAATTAACTAGACTGGGAATCATAACACAGCTTAACAGGCAGACCAAACACACTGCCAGGTATGGGGGTACGACGCAACGCAGAGCAAGGAAAACACAGGGCTTAAATACACACTGGAGCAATCAGGGAATGGGAGACAGAAAGGAAACACAGCTGGGACAAATCAGACCTAACAGGAGAAGGGAAGCAAAACCAGACACACTGCAGGGGTGTCCAAATTCATGGGCTGCATCCTCCTGAGGACCCGGCCTTCGCGGTCTACGTGGGCTGGGTCCTCAGGAGGCTGGGTAGGCCGGAAGTGAGCGGCTGTGAAATTGGACAGTCTAGCCTTCAGATTCGCGTCACCAGCTGTCTCGTTGGAGTTTCATAAACTCAGCCGTCTGCTCGATGTGCCGGTAGTTCGCTGTTTTCGCCGGCTCTAGTGAGCCGGCTAGCTATCGAGCTGGTGGGTAACAGATGTCTCAGAAAACGTCGGAGCACTTTTGCAAATATGCGATGTCTTGATAAACTGAGCAGATATTTGAAGTTTACACAGCTACATTCTCGCCTGAAAATATGTTAAAAGTTTATTTTGTGACCCAGAAAGAGTCATAAGAGTAATATTAAAACTAAGTAGCTGCCGCTATTGTTGGAAACTGGAATTGGCTGGGTTGTGCTATGAATTCTGGGATATGGTGGGCCACTAAGGATACACCCGACCCATCCTTCAAATTCGGGGAAAAGGAGGACGCATTTGTCGACCGCATTTGGAGGAGTCTACGAATTTGGACAGCCTTGGCTGTGACGTAATCGGCCTACAAATACGGCCACAGGAGGATGCAGTCCATGAATTTGGACACCCCCTGCATACAGAAAAGGGACTATCAAAATAAAACAGGAAACACACAACGGGCACAGAGGCATGGACTTGACACTGATCAAAAGAAACACAGACACAAAACCTAAGGACTAGAAATCACAGAACAAGGAACTACTAGAGCTAGAAATACAGAACCATAAACCAAAAGACTAGTAAAGACTGGACTAGTAATGATAAACCATGATGAAATTAAAGCTCAATAAAATTACAAATATCAAAACACTGGCTCACCGACCCAGGACCGTGACAGCCATGCTGGACATGATCTGTTTAAGTTCATGCCAAATCATCTCAATCACATTTCAGTACGAACTTTGATTGGCCCATCCAAACCTTAACTTGACCATTACACTGCCCGCGTCATGTCCAATTCCATTGCAAAAAGTTCAACATTTCTCAAAATTCCACAGAATATTTTACCAACAATCTTGGGGATGACCAAGATTGCTGGTAATCCCCAAGATTCACCATCCCCAAGATTGTTACATTAGCCCAAGATGTTTTTGGCAAATGTAAAACAAGCATTTATTTTGTTTTTGATAAACAGTAGTTTTTGCTTTGGAACTCTTCCATTTTTGCCCAGTCTCTTTGTTGCTGAATCATAAATACTGACCTTAACTGAGGCAAGTGAGGCCTACAGCTATAGATGTTGTTCCGGATTCTTTGGTAACCTCCTGCTCCTGGATGAGTCGTCAATGCTCTCTTTGAGTAATGCTGCTAGGTCAGTCCTGGGAAGGTTTCCCACTGTTTCAAATTTGATTCATTTGAGGAGAAAACAGTTCTCACTGTGGTTCAGTAAATTCCAAACCCTTAAAAATGGCTTTCTGAGCATTTCCAGACTAACAGATGTCAATGATTTTTTGTCTCAACTGTTCCTTAGGTTATATATATTATATCACATGTACACAACAGACTTTGTAACCTCAAATGTAACCATTTTGCTGCTGATAAGATAAGCTGTTACTGATCTTTGATTTATCTTGCTAAATTCTGAAACAATTTGAAGTAGACTTTATGCCAAAATAGTGTCTATACATCTGTACGTTAACTTCATTGTCTTTGTTGCTGCAGCTTAAAAAAAGACATTGGTTTTATTGCAGAGTCGACACTAAAGGTGTGAATTTCCAAAGCAATGAATCAGAGAATGATTGCTAAGCTCAGCCTATTGATTCTCTGCGGATGCATTATAATCATTTTTTAACCATAGAAAAGTACAAATCTTCTTCTCAAAACTTTGACTTTTTTAATCTTTTGGCTTTGTGTTGCCACTTCTCCCATCCTCCCTCCTAATCCGATTCTCCAATTTTTTAAAAGTATCCCTGTGGTCCATCCACCTCATTTCCACTTGCTCTACGCCTAGGCAAGACAGATGAGCAGTATCTGATTTACGATCCTGCTAGTGAGAGAACAGCCAAGAAAACTCTGACTTAGCTGAAAGAGAATCTAACGGAACAGACAGTGCCAGGCCCCTCGATCTACTCTGTAGGCTCACGTAGGGGGGAACATCACTCCTAAATCTGCCATGGTCCTAAAGACTGATGTTCACCTTTTAGTCTTTTATTCTACTCGACCTGTTAACAAAGACAAGGTCAATCTGGCTTGTCAGGCCCCCCTCTTGGCTCCAGATTGCTCTTCTAACCACTTGAGGATCACAGAGAAACTGGATGATGCTGTATGCCCTCGAATGCATCACAGCTCTCTACTTTGTCTGCCCCTGTGACAGCACAATGTTAGTTTCCATGTGTGTTTGTCTGAGTGATAAAGCATGGTGCACCCTTGTGTGTGTGCATGCTGGTGTGTAATTACCAGGAACAAAAGGCCACTAATTTGTGCACTTGAGCAGCCACTTGTTCAACCCAGCAGCTTCTTAAAAAGCCCCACTGTTTTCATTTTGACCTAGACCCTCAAGTCAATGTCTTCCCACCTTCGTCTTTGTGAATAATTAATTTACGCTCACTTATGTATTCAGTCACAAAATACTTTAATTCTTTGTTGTCTTTGATTCTTTGACCCTCAATAAATCAAAGTATTTTATAAAACACTGTCATAATTTCTTATATTAGCAGGGGTTAAACTGGAATTTGACAGGTGAGGAAACACTTACATTCAGAATAATTTTTTTTCTGATGTTTCTTTTTCTTTGTGATTATGAAGGTAAATATGATGCAGAATGTGAGAGCTGTAAACAAAATGTGATCAGTTGACCCATGTTGCTGCTCACCACTCTCTGTGGATTTAGAAAGTTGAATTCAACAAAATTAATTACAATGTATTCAACCTTCCAAACTATATATTGCTCTCTCAGCTGCAGAGGTGAGTATGGACTCGGTAATCATCGCCACAAGGTTGTTGCAGACATTAATTGACACTTCTGCCGGACTCAAGCAATGCAGAATTTTATATTTTAAGATTAGGCAAAGAAGGCATCTGCTTATATTGATAATACTGTTAAAAATGTATTCAAACTGAATATAGAATAAAATCTATATTTGTGATTTTGGATCTCAGATCTATATTTGTGAATTTCCATAAAGTCTGGATGTTTTCAAGTTGTTGTTGCTGTGTAGATATAAAAAAGTCAAATAATTTTTTTTATTTCTTGGATTGTTTGAGAGGTAAAGATAAGGAGTAAGCAGGGCAAACCCATCTTGAAATACATAGTTTCCATTTTAGTTAGCAGCATTTCTTCAAACAATAACAACAATTTAACTCTTTGAAACCAATCATTCAGTAACATTTTACATTTATCATAGTATTTCAGATGTTCAGGACAGCATGATGGCACGGTGGTTAGCAGTGTTGTCTCACAGCAAAAGGTCCTGAATTCGGCTCTACCATCTGGCCAGGGCTTTTCTGTGTGGAGTTTGCCCCCCTTTCTCGCAGGGTACTCCGGCTTCCTCCCACAGTCCAAATGCATTTAGTGGGGTTAGGTTAATTGGTGATTCTAAATTGCCCATAGGTGTGAATGTGAATGGTTGTCTGTCATCTATGTCTGGTTGTCAAACTGCAACCAGGACAGAAACAACTACATTATGCTGGTAATACAACTTCAGCTCTTTGTAAACATCTGCACGTTAGCATGCTAAACTACACTAATAACACTAAACTAGTCTAGAACCCAGAGTGATGTTAAAATTGAGTGAATGCTGAGCCCAGCCCAGCAGCCAGACCCTGAACTTCAACACTGAGTTGCAGGTCATTATTACGGAGAACTGCTCAACAGTGGTGGTGACTCTCTAAGCGGTGCCAATGAGAACCCAATAAGGGTCAATAAGGAATCGAATTGATAAATTCTCATCAATTCCCATCCCTACCTGTGAGAGACTACCAACTCACAGTTACAATAACACACAAACTAGACTATAATAAATCTACGAGAGACAAAAGTGATCCAATTACATTGATTTTTAGTTTTAGTGCCCTTATTTTCTAGTGACTTATTGGTTCTTTTACCAGTTAGCTAAGTTTATTGATCGCAGCCAGCCAACCAACCCAGTGATATTATGTTCTGTACTGGCAGAAGATGACGCTAAACATGTTCTAAAAACTTTAAGCACTTATTTCTTAAATCCAGCTACACAGACAGAGTTACATCTATATCAGTTTTTGAGAGCAGGGCTCCATGGTGTACATTAGCCTTTATACATGTAGTGTTTCATGTCCACCTTCAGCTTTAAGAAATTAAATTCTATAATTCATGCAATAGCTATGATTTATTTAGTGTACTCTACTCTGACTGAATCAGCCATAAAGACTGATATAACATTTGCAGGCATTGCACTAATGATATGTAGGTTGTATGTTTTGTCATAACTGATGCAATTAATCTTCTACAACTTCACTTTACTACTGCACTTTAGAGAGCCAGTAGCCTTCTTTTTTGCAGGGAATTAATCTCTTAATGTAGCACAGTATGGAACCATCTCATAAAATATGGGGCAATTCAAGGTTTAAGTTTTACAACCTTACAAAAGCTAAATAATATTTATCCCTATAGTGTATGCACCCACAGGCTACCAGAGTTATCCATTTACAAGCTGGATGCTATATGCTTTTATAATTTCATATTCAGATAATCAACTGTAACTGAAGATTTTTTTTCTCTGCAATTTTTGCAACCTGGTGCATTGTGCAGCTGCCACCACAGCTGGGTTGAAAACACTTCAGTACATAAGAGATTCACAGATTGTACAGAGTGAGATGTTTGAAAAGATCAGTCTTTCTGGACAAAACTTTTGTTTTTTTACTTTTTCTCTTCCTATATCATTGCTGATGTAGTGGTATTGTCTGAACGGAGACACCTCGTTCAAAAGAATACTGGAGCAGTGCTGTAATGGCAAACATATGCAGAAGTGGCCATTTGAATATGTTACCAGCATCGCGTGAAGCAACTGGCGTTGTGGATACACTGAGGCCTTTAATCTTACTCTTTTGTGGATGACTCAACTGAAATAGAGTGGCAACAAGCAAATGGATACTGCAAATGGTATACCAAAAGATCCAGTATTAACTAACTAACAGGTCAGAGATGGGTTGAGTTTTAATAAAAAATATGTTCCCAAGAGACATAATTACTTCACCACTGGTGTACCCCGTGCTGTCCTTCTGGATGGACATGCCTGAACCAACTCAAATGGCACCTTTTATTGCAGAAGAGTTATGTTCTGAACCCCTTCTAAATGACCAGGCTGCATGCCTTAAGTCTGTGAGACATCCTTCAAAAGAACGCCAATTTCGTCTCTTATATCTGTTATCTCCTTCTTTGGGTCGCTAGCTGTAGTTCAGGGAAGGAAAGAAGCTCAACAAGTCCACTTTCACATTCAGCTCTCTCTTCAGCACCACAGACAAGTATAGCTCCTTATAACACCACACTAGTTAATTTCTCAATCTCTGTGGAAAGTGAAAAAGACAAATGTCCAAACAGGATCCTAACCACTGCCTCCTGACTGATAAAACTCGTGCCATTGCCATCCTCTCAATGGAGACTGCAGATCTATAAAATAGGAATGTTAACTGTGGGCAGCTATTACTGGAGGGGCAGTATATTGCACACAGATGCCAGATATGGCAGGCCCATATCACCCTTCTTGATTTCTTTTTTTTTCTTTTTACTAATTTTGTCACACTTACATGTTTTAGATCATCAAATAAATTTTATTTTTAGACAATAAGCAAATAAAAAACAAAAATTAAACTTTTAAAAATTAACCCTTTAAATGCTCAGTTAAATTATTAATGACAAAAACATATACAAACCCACCTGACCCTGTATGAACAACTAATTATCCCCCACTTGTTAAAGCATGACTTAACTGTGATCAACCATATTTTTTGAAAAGAAAAAAAACCTCTTAAATAGAACAACAAAGTGAAAGAAACTGAAAGATCCAAAAAAGCAACACATCATGCCACAGTTTAAAGAAACCCAAGAAGACATGAGAAGAAAATTCACTAACATTTATTAGTCTTAAAAGGGTTAAAAAAAAAAAACCCATTTCTAACTCATGTAAACCACAGAGAGAGCCACTATCCAGGAGAGGGTGACCGACCAAAATTACTCCAACATCACATTAACAAATAGAGGAGGTCACAAAAGACCCAGAACAAGATCTAAAGAACTGCAGCCCTCACTTGTTTTAGTTAAGGTTACTAGTCATGAGTCAATAATAGGAAATGAACTGAGAACAAATGGCATCCGTCCATGGGAGAATTCACAGCTCGCCAAAAAGAACACAAAGGCTCCTCTAACATTTCATTTATCTTGATGATACTCAAGACTTTTGGGAAAATATTCTGTGGGCTCACTGGCAGGATATGTTTTGAGATCTTTTGATTTTGTGTTGTTGAGTTTTTCATAAGTCTATATAATTTGTATTTTTTTAAGGTATAATATCCTAGTTCATATCATAGTTCATTGGGTGCAGTTTTAAGGAAATCTAGAGATGCAGTTCAACAGACATTATTGCAAGCTCAACACTAATTACATTTGAGTTCAGTTGGCTGTTGGATTTTTCTCAGTGCACTATCCACTTTTTGACCACTTCATTAGTAGCACCTGTCTAGAAAAGCAAACACCCTGCATCTTCAAACATCACATTATGTGGCTGCGGCTCAACACAACCAGCAACCACACAGAGTGAAGAGGTTCATTTACTGTTTTACTCAAAAAGAACCAGATGTCTCATCTATAGGACTTTGAATAGCACATGATTGCTAGAGTCAAATAGAGGGGTTTTTAATGTCATAAAAATACTGAAACTTCTGGAATTTTCACCCCTTTTATGTTCAGCTTCTTGGAAATTATGTGGTATACAAAAACAAATAAGCAAGCAGTTGTTTAGGTGGCCAAAACTCTTTGTCCAAAGGAGGTCAGGGCATACTGGCCAAGGAAACATCAAGGGCCAGTGGCACCCACTAAAGCAGTTAATTTCAAGTGTTCACTGGGGAACACGAAACTCTAAAGAGGACGGACCCAAATGAACGCGCCAAACATGACAAAACCACAGTTGGCATGTGAGTGCTACAGGTGGATTAGAAGGTCTATCTATCCATCCATCCATCCATCCATTTTCTACCACCTGTCTGGGGCCAGGTAATGGGAGTAGTTCTTTTCCCCCCTGAGTAACCTGATGGTTTACCAGAATTACTTTGAAGCTGACCAGAGGTCATAGATCAATGATCAATTTGTAAGCTTATTATCAGATTTGTGGCCATATGTTCTGGATACTCAGGTAAAGACACGAGCTACGCTGTCAACTGATCAGTGGTGGTGAGTTGGGCCAGGTGGTGGGGGATTCTGCATGGGATTCTGTGCCCACAGTCTGGAAAAGATCCCGATCCATCGGATCTTCAATTCCAATCTCCAGAAAATCTTCAACAGCATTCAGAGGGACACTAGGGAAACTGAGTTTGAATGGACTTACATTTTACACATTGTTAAGGTGCCTGCACGGAGTTGTATCAGCAAAGTGGTCTATACCTGCTGTGCTGCTAATGCACAAACCAGATAATGGACACTGGAGGTGAATGGAGCCAAAAACCTGAAGGAGTTCTACTGGCCTTGGTTAGTTTGTGGGACTCCAGAGACACAAAATAACCAGCAGGTACCAGCAGGCCGAGCAGTGTACAGCTGTGTCAGTAGCTGAAGCAAAAACTCTTGTGTGGGTGGAGTTTAGTGAGTCTATGGATGAAGACTTTCAGTCAGTGTTAGAAGTTCAAATTGACCTAACATAATTAAGCCCTAATATTTAGATTGCTCTTCTACAACCCCAATTTCAGATGTAAAAAATCAATAGTTTATTCGCAATAAAACATAGAAAACATAAAATGTTTAAACTGAGACATTTATTAATTTATGAACTTTTTACAACTAATTTGGTTAACTAGTAACAGGCCCATAACATGATGGGTATAAATAGATCTTTTTAGAGTGGCAGAGTTTCTCAGCAGTAAAGATGGGTTTACCAATCTGCCACAAAAGCTGTATTGGTGGTTGCACTGGTTGCTGGTTAAACTATGTACATTCATTCAACCAAATTATTTCTGAAAGATACCAATCTGAAAATGCTGGCTAAACTTGTATGAGTTCAACTTGCCTACTTTATCAAACCAGACATTGAGGATTTGACTTTCCTTCTCAATATCAGGGATTTCTTTGCTAGATAGTCAGTAAGCAAAAATTGTATGATATATATTACTGTATGATGATAAATCAGGAGCCTTATCTACGTACTAATGCTAGCTCAGTGTCTACACAAAGTAGTAACTGGTTTCAGGGCAGTGAACCCAGAGGCAGAGGCAACTTGCCTAGCATGCAAATTTACCAGCAGTCTCCTGTTTTATTTCTTGTAGGTTTATTTGTTATGCATTTGCATAAACAAGCAGAAAAAACCTGCTGGCCCGTCAGCTTGCCAAGATCAAGCCTTAGTTAATGGGACATGGATCTACACTGAGATTAATGGAGATTAATAACTTTTACTTTGCTTCTAATTAATGTCTGTTTTTAGGTTTCACTAGGCAAGTACCGCTTGCCTTGCTTATCCCGACAGATTGCTACTGACTAAAAGAAACCTTGACATTTTCATCACCTTTACAGACTATATTTAACACAAACCACAACATTGTGCCTTCATGAAACAGATTATCACCCCTCTAAAATCTTGGCCTGATTGGCCAGCAATCCTTTCATCCCACGGAATATTTACTTTGCCTTTTGTCTCAGCAGTCTTCTTCTCCCCTTTCTCTATGAGCTATTCTCAAACAGTGACAATACAGTACAGAAAGGCCTAAGGCCTGTGCTCTTTGCCATAACCAGATGCTTACACAAGAAGCCTATAATGTTGCCTGCAGAACTCACTCCACATAAAGAAATTCCCAGCATATAGCTGATTTCCAGCTGAGAAGTATAAATTCTACCCTTTGTCTGTTTCTACATGAGCTGTTTATGTGTTTATTTCTTTATCACTGTAGGCTCCATATCTACCGGAGTTCTACTTTGGCTAATAAAAATCACTCAGGCCAAAAATGTTGTATTTATGACCAGTCTGCAGTATGACAGTCAAAATGATTTTAATCAACCCGGAAACAAGAGGTGGTTTAACATCCTCATGTAAGCATCATTATAAACATCATTACCATCCCATCATTAGTATCTCCATCCATTAATACCATGAATTTATCAAGAAAAAGTGCAGCTACTGCTGTGTACTCAAAATATGTCAAAACTAATCACTGCTCATTTACTATCTCATGCAGTCAATTTCAATTTATTTTGAATTTCTGAATTCTAAGTGACTCGAATATGTAGTAAATACCCTTACACAAGCTTCCACAATAGGAAAAAACAGCAGTGTCCCTGGGAGTATTTCCTCAGTTAGGGAGCAGACCTTATACTTACCTCAGATGTAGAAGTAACTGCATACCTGCATAAGAGGATGGCCTTAATTGCTCTAATGTTTAACAAGAATAAGTTGTCATCTACATATAAATTAGAAGATCAATGGAAGTGAAAGAAGAAGCCATAATATGTCAATAGATACTCTTTATCTCATGAGAGGGCTTTATATTATAATATTTACAGGCATTTATTTTGTGACTCCTGTTTATTTTAGGATATGAAACATACAATTTTTTGTTTGCAGTTACATTAAAAACAAAGTACATTCCTCTTTAACTATCAGATTTGCACAAACAATATAACTGAAAAGTCATCTGGGTATGACTAGGTTTTAAGATTATTTAAATTCAACCTTAGGTGAAGAACATGGCATAACACTGTGTCATTATTTATTTAACAAAAATTAATTGAAACAGCAGAAGCAGAGTGTGAAAAAGTTGGTACATCCATGACTGAATAGCTGAGCACTCAAGGCACAACTTGCCTCATTCACCCATTCACACAAGCACTTTTTCCTATGATTATTTTGTAAGTGCTTTCTATCTAACATTCACACGCACTCCAATCAATGCATTGGAGAGCAACTTGGGCCCAGTATTTTGCCCAAAGCTACTTGGCATGCTGACTGTAGGGCCAGGGATCAAACCGGCAACCAGTGATCAAACCAACAGCCTTTTAATAAGTAGATAACCTAAAGTATTAAATAGAACAAGAGTATTAAAATTAGCAGTACGTAATAATACTTACAACTAATTTTATGTGAGATATTTATGAATATTTTTTTCATTAATGGTTAAAGTTTTATTTTTTAAGAAATTCATAAAGTCATTACTAGTTAAGGTTAAAGGAATGTTTGACTCAGCAGAGCTCCAACTCTCAAGCAGCCTGGCTACATTGCTGAAGAGAACACTGGGGGTTGTTCTCTTTGTAATCCTTTATAATAAGCCATACTTGTTTACTCTTTGTCTATTTGTACTATCATGAAGACTAGCATTAAAATCCTAAATAAGGGATTGGGGTGAATTTACTGGAATGTCCAGCCCTGAAATGATTTTCGACTCTCTTGATTTTTTTCCACTTGAGAATTATTAAAAACCAAATTAACTAAACCATAACAATGTTCTTGAAGTAAGATTTTCCTCAACATGAGTATTCAAAATATTTCAGCCTGGACTAAAAATCAGGTCAGAGTGTGCCCTTTCTTATATGTATGGGACCAGAAACATGTAGTGTGAGATTACAAGATTCTTCTAAACACCATTTCAGATATATTGGCAGAGATACAATTACAATTTGGACATAGCTCCATGAGGACAATACAGTCCGCACCCTGCTGCCAGACTTCAGTCAGAAAAAAAGTATAAATTCTTGAGACCACTTTATTTACTGTAAATGACTTGTTGGCTACAGAATGATCTTTGATGAATTTCATATGCTCGTGGGTGGATTATCCACAGTAGCAGGCTGGGGCAGAAAGTGCAGAAGCTGCAAGTTCACTCCAGATCATTAAACACAAAGCCTAGTCTCAAATTTACAAACAAACATCACAATGCTCTCCAAGAACTGAGGATTGACAAGAATTTTTGGAAGGTTTACATCACAAACTAACACAGTTTTTCATCAAAAAAACCCCCCCATATATATATATATATATATATATATATAGGGTGGGCCATTTATATGGATACACCGTAATAACATGGGAATGGTTGGTGATATTAAAGTCCTGTTTGTGGTACAACACACTCTCTTCAGCCCCGTACAACAAAAACAACACAAGACCCCCCTCCCCTTCCCGAACACACTAACTCCCTTTTTCCTCCAGCACAACCAAACATGTATGTTAAAGAAACAACAACAGTGCACAGAGATAGCCAACCTGTCACTGTAAAATAACCTTTAACCATCGTTACAATATATATAGTACATATATATACAGGGTGGGCCATTTATATGGATACACCGTAATAACATGGGAATGGTTGGTGATATTAAAGTCCTGTTTGTGGCACATTAGTATATGTGAGGGGGCAAACTCCTCAAGATGGGTGGTGACCATGGTGGCCATTTAGAAGTCGGCCATCTTGGATACAACTTTTGTTTTTTCAATAGGAAGAGGGTCATGTGACACATCAAACTTATTGGTAATGTCACAAGAAAAACAATGGTGTGCTTGGTTTCAACGTAACTTCATGAGTTATTTACAAGTTTCTCTTTGTTCACAGCCATTGACATGTCGAAGAGGTTAACACGTGAGGAGTGTATCGAAATTGTGTTGATATCTGGTGAACGCAGTAACCGGGTCATTGCAGCAGATTTCAATGCAAGACACCCTACGACACCACCCATCTCCCATGCTACAGTTAGCAAACTGCTTGC
>VUQG01025013.1:0-12082 GCA_015106755.1 Etia nguti | reverse complement strand
AACTCCCACTGGACGAGTGAATATGAAGTGGCTTCAAACGCGCCCCACAAAAAAAAAAAAAAAAAAATTAAACCAACCTCCTCCTCTTCCTCCTCCTCGCTGTCTTCACTGTCTGAGCGGGGAGCCACCTCATATCTGGACAGATTTACATAAATACACTTTGAAAAAATTTGTCCCTCCATATTGTCCTTCAACGCTGAAAGCAGCCCTGTCAGGGAACGACAAAACCGCTGCATGACAAATAATGAGGAAGAGAAGATGTTGATGTTCTTGAACATTTTCAATAAGTGGGGCAGAAATGTATATATGGGACTATTTTGTTAAAAACTACACTTCTCCAAATGATTTAGTCATCGGTAAAGCTCAATTTCTGTCTGTGCTGCGGGTGTCGTTATGCTCAGCTGCGTCATTTAAAGTAAATGATAATGCTAATCATTTGTACAGTTAGTATGTGGTTCGTTTTTATGAGGCAGCCGTGTGAAATTTTGAACAACTGGAAAAGTTGCCAGTCTATCGCAGGGCTAACACACAGAGACAGACAACCATTCATGCTCACATTCACACCTAAGGCCAATTTAGAACCACCAGTAAAACTAACAATCATGTCTTTGGACTGTGGGAGGAAGCCGGAGTACCCAGAGAGCACCAACAGGGAGAACATGCAAATTCTACACAGGAAGGCTCCAGCCAGCCAGTGGATTCAAACCCAGGACCTTCTTGCCATAAGCTAACACACCACTCTTCCGCCCCTCAGTTAAAAGCGTTTTCTGTGCTGTATGTTGTTTCTGTCCTGGACATAGCTTTTCACCAGATTTTTTTTATCCTTTGCTGCATTAAAAATAAAAGTAATATCCATATCTATACTCCCCAAAAGCTGTAGATCACTTCACCATTTTCCTCGTCCCAGCACATGAACTGAAATCAGCTGATTGTAGCACAAGCATGCAGGAAGAAAAAAAGGCAGGCAAGTTTGACATTTTTGGGGGGGGATTTTTTCGATGCAAAGTGTGCAGTCAACTGAGGAACCTTTGTAATGTAATGACATAATTGCAACTGTAATGTAATTACAGTTTTAATGAATTTGAAATGAATTACACCCAACAGGCTCTGTGATATCACCATACTCTCAAACATCAAAGAATGATCACTCCATCTTTGATCCTGAATGTTTGTGTTAAGATCTACCTAAGAGACTGCGTTCATAAGTATAAGACGTGCGGACAAATTAATAACCTGTAAACATCATCTCTCTGGGCAACTGCATTATATGTCTTTTCTATACACATTTGCATACACAAGTTCCTTCCTCTTTGCATCCAGACTCACCCAGGGTTCATCTCCAGCCAAGTTTCTAGCTGTCCAGCTTTGGGAGCGTCCACCCCTGTCAGGATATTCCCACTGTCCACGTGGATGACCTTCACCGGCAGGTCACTCATCTGACTCGTCTCATCCAGAGGCTGCAGGAGTAGAGAGGGTATGTTAAGGATTTTGAATGCTGACAGAGATTCAGATGGTTAATAACTGGCCCTGCAGCTATTTGATCAAACAAACACAGCATCAAGTAAATTCACAATTATTTGTAATTCAGTACAACACGTGCTCTATAAATGTTTTTACAGTGAAACCACTTTGCTTTCTTGTTGCCATAACGTCCAAGTGTTTATCATTTTACTAAGTCAAATACTGAGTGATATTTAGCTTGTTTTCTGAGTAGCTAAAGGCTTTTGTTTGGTCTCCTGTTGCGGGTTACCATGTCATGTGATGTCAGTGCCGTTTGTGCCAGATGAGAATCGAACTGAAGAAATGATTCCCTGCAGTGAACAGTGACTTAAAACTGCAGTTTCTTCTCCTGTACCGTGTCTTTATCTCTACAGTCTTCATTAAGGCTTCTGCATCGGCTCACCTCTCCATCAGGCCCCAAAGCAGGAGTCTGACCCTCGGCATTCTCCACCTGCAACATACGACAGAACATAATCAGAAACAACAATCAGTGTTACTCAGACTTTACAGTAGAGACTGATGACATCATTGCTCTTTGTCTGTGTACCTTCTTCTTTTTCTTTTTCTTCTTTTTTTTCTCCTTGAGGGCCTGTGCAGCTTTGTGGGCTCGGACCAGCTCTGTGAGGTTTGCGACGTACTCGTCCGTCTGCTGCAGCAGGTAGGCCAAGCGCTTATCCTTCTTCTGGTCGATGAGTTTACGGTAGCCCTCCTCGTCCTCAGCCTGGGTAAAGAAAATGAAACAATGTGTAGGAGGGTTTGTGTACTGCTACGCTTGTGATGGGCATTAACTGATATTATAGTTTCTTCTTTTTACCATGAGCCTCCTCATCCTCTCTTTCTCAATACGCTCATTCTCCTTCTTCTGCTCCCGCTCGGTGTTGGCGTGGTAGGTGGACACAGCTTTGGTCAGTTTCTGGATTTTGCCTGTGATCGAACGGTGGTACTCCTTGAAGTCTTTGGCGTGCTGGAGGATGCTGTTGAGGTACTCCTTTGTTTAGATTGGATGAAGGACGGAAAAAAGAGAGATCATCAGTGAAAAGCAAAACTTTTAAAAATATCACAGTTAACCTCGAAGTTTGGGCTCAACCTGATGTTTTTGTCTACGTTTGCGTTCTTGTTCAATCTTCTGCTGTTTCTCCAGTTTCTCTGTGATGCGGGCTTCTCTGAGAGACTGACGCTTGCTTCGCTTGTAGGCCTTGGCATCAAGGGCGGTCTCTAGAGCTGTGTCACGGCGCATACACACCACCACCTCTTGACGCAGCTTTTAGAGAGAGAAACACAATAGAAAACACACAGAAAAAAGATCACCATTAGCACCACACACGATAAAAACACACACACAAGCCGTAATGGTCTCAGATTCACCATAACTGGGAAGGATGCATTACTGTTAAGGTTCAAGGTGAGGATGTGACTGTACTGCATACCTGTCTCTGGAAGTTAAGAAGTCGCAGGGCTTTGAGCTCTATAGTAGCTTTGGTTCGTAAATCACCAGCCAGAGAACCCGGCAGATTCTCTAGCTCAGCAATGCGATGGGTTATACGAGCTTGTAACCTGAAGGAGCAGATACAACGAGTAGTTAGTTTAGTTTTGAGAATATCCCAGAAAAAAAGGTTTTTTGGGCAGTAGCTGATGGTGAGAATTATGAAACATGAAAGTCCCTGAAAGGTATCAATAAGGTTAAAAAGGAAGGACTTTCTAGTCTGGACAAAACCACAACTACCGTAGCACACAGAAGAGAAAAGGTACTACTGAGATATTATCGGCCTTTAGTCTAGGTGTGTAGAAGTATGCTAACACTAACATTGTGCCACACAACTAAATAAGCACTAGAAAACCAAAGTTCCCTTCAAATAGAGGCGTCAAAAGCGCACAGCATTGGAACCGGGACAAAAAAAAAAATCAGTTTACAACTGTGTGAAGTGTTTGAGGTGTTGGAGTCGAGGTCTTTGCCAGTGGAGTGCCGACATCTTTAAAAAATTTACAGATGACATGCTAGGCCCTTACTCCAATGAGCTGTCAATAATTTAAATAAAAGAACTGATGACATATTACACAACGCAGAGGCAACTTAGTGCAGGCATGAGTACTCATGTATGTGCTTTGAACTTTTGGCTTTAACTTTGGTGTGACTTGTGCGCACAAGTTTGAAAGTCATGAGGTATGTGATCACTGCTATCTGTTCGTCTCCTGGTTAGAAAGATTACATAGAAAGAGCCGAGCCAAATTTGGGGGAATTTGGTGGAGAGGCAAAGTAAAGTGGAAAAGGAAGAAATTATTCAATTCTGGTGTGGAATAAAACAGCAAGATGACAGAAGATTTGCTTCGCAAATATCAATGCAAAAAAACATGATGTATTGTTTTGTACTTTTGATTTTTTTTGTACTATATGATAAACATGAGATAGAAAATAAAAAAGCTTGTGGTAAATATTATATGCTTTAAATGTTTTAACACAAAGTAAAATAGGTCATCTCTAAATATATGTACTGATTATCCTGCAGTATAAATTAACACAACCCTTAAGAGTCAGATAACTAAAGCTCCATTTAGCTATATTGTTCAACAGAAAAATAAATGGGACAGAGGATAGTGCATCCCCACAAAAGACTTGAGTACCTGTACTCCCTCTCCTGCAGTATCTCCACGGGGTCGAGGCCACAGGGTTTCTGAATGGGGGTAATGCGGTTCTGCTTGGCATGGTAAGGCATCATGGGAGTAGGCTGTGCGGGCTGGCCGGGAGACTGGGTCTGCGGCGGCATCACTGGGGAAGCAGCCGGCGGAACTGAAGGGGGAGCAGGAGATGGCCGGCCAGTGGGCTGAGGGGGGATGAGTTTTTGTGGAGCGTTGGAGGGGGCTGCTGCGTTCACCATGGGGCCTGGAGGAAAGTGTAGTGAGGAAAGTAGAAAAAGTCTGTAGTCTACAGAAAATGATGAACGTCTATAAGAAAATTAGGAATTACAGCAGAACTAACACTGTACGACAGCATAGTTCAATTTTTCTATCAGCACTTAGTCAGCCGTTTTTACACTAATAGCCTAACTAGGTTTCAACAAAGATGCTCCTAGTGAAGAGACAGTCAGTTTTCACAAGCTCTTATAGCAGCACCACGTACCTTCGGGCCACGACTTGGGAGGTCCATTAGTATTTTGACCCTGCATCCCAACTGGGGTTCCTGATGGGCCGGGGGGAGGCATATTTGGACCCATCATTCCTAAGAAATCAAAGAATGCAGATTATATACAGATTATATTCATAACAAGGCCTTGTTAAAATTTTAGAAACAATACTGTGGGAGATTTATGAAATGCTGCGGAAGACTTAAAGTGAAGGTGTGAATTTGTCTTCTATATATTATTTAGCCCTCAGGTTATAAGATACATAGTACTACTATTGCGAACATTCCTCATGCTTGCTTACCGTGACCTCGGCTGTAGCCAGAGCCCATTGGCCCAGGCCCTGGTCCTGTTGGACCACCTCCCGGCCCTCCTCCAGCTCCGGGAGCCAGACTCGGCATTGGCTGCTGCATCCCTGGCATCGGCCTCTTTCCTTGGACAGCCATTTGAAGGTGGTCTGGGAGGGGCTGTCCCCGGGCTAGCATCTTATAAGCCATGATCTGGGCTCTAAGTTGGTGAAGCTGGTTCTGGTTAAAGGGAGTTGGACCACCAGGACCTCCAGGTCCTGCAGGGCCGCTGGTATCAAGGCCAGGACCAAGGCTAGGGACACTGGGGCCAAGACTGGGTCCAGGGCTTGGGCCTGGTATAGAACTGCCTGGAGGGACGGGTCGGTTATTAGGACCCAAAATGTGCTGATCTCCACTGGAGCCGTCTAATGGTGTAGAGGCAGAGCCAGGACCACCAGAGGAAGAGGAGGAAGATGATGAGGGCATAAGGGGCCCAGAGGGGGGACCATTTGAAGGGACGGGGCTTGAGTGGTCAGAGCCACCTAATGGAGAGTGGTAGCCTGGAATACACAGAGGAAAAGGCAGGCAGGTAGAGAGAATCACTCACTAAGGGTCCTCAAAGGAAAATTTTATAATAACCTTATAGCCTTCAAGCCAAGCACAAAACACCAAACTCATCACCGTACCAAACCTGAGGCAGACACTAACAAACAATAAATTATTGTCTAAGTCTGATCAAATCCTGGATTATTATTGTTGTTATGATTGTTTCCAGAAGATTGTTAACTGTGATTCACCACGTTAAGCCTGTCTATATCCCATCCTTACAGCACAGCGGGCTGTCTTTGTCTGAGCTAGACTGAGCCGTGACAGTTGTATATCATTCAGTATTTCAATAATGAAACAGTGAAATGGTTTTCATGGTTCATGTTACAGCTGGTGACAACAGAGACACTCCCCTCTGAGCCAGTCAGGACACATAGCCACACCACTGCCGTTAGGTCATGCTTAAAAGCTGTCACTTGTCTTACACAATGTAGGAATTAAGGAAATTGCTTAAAAATGGTTTAGGTAACATGCCTACCTTGTGAGTGTTGGTCTAGAGGACTGGGTGGGGGGCCCATACCACTGTGCCCGCCCTGTCTCACTGACAGTCCCTTCATCTGACTTAAACGGCTCTCCTCACTCAAGCTTTTCTCGTGCAAGCCCTCCATGGGCTGTGGGAGGAATCAGACAGTGCTGAAATTAAACACTATCAGTTTTGAACAAAAGTTGTCATTGCAGAGGTTTTGCAGAAGTTTCACTGAGTTAAAAGCAAATAGCAAAGGCTAAACTTAAGTAAGCAGAAACGTAGTTATATGAAAAACATGTAGAGTAAGAGCAGTTAGCAAATGTCAAGTCAAACATGTTCGATTTTTGGGTCAAATATGGAAGAGGAGCACTGATATGGTTCACAAATACAGGTGCTATTTAGTGCATATCAAGTTTTCAATTCTCGGTGAATAATGTTTAGAAAAAAACACTGTAGAAAGATTTCCTACACTGAAATAAATCACGTACCCGTAATCAA
Organism: Etia nguti; assembly: GCA_015106755.1. NCBI lineage: Eukaryota > Metazoa > Chordata > Actinopteri > Cichliformes > Cichlidae > Etia > Etia nguti. The sequence goes on along the minus strand of VUQG01025013.1, from coordinate 5,609 downwards.
TGGAACAAATCAATGGTTTTCTTATGTTAAATATTTCTGATACATTCCCCTTCAAGCTTTGCTAGTAGTTAATAATTTATTTAGTGAATAAATATTACATAATATGTGTGTCTATTAACATTATACTGATATTTAGATCTTATAACTACAAAGAGCAAAATTAAGCATAATGAAAACATCAAATTTAAATGAAAATGGAGGTTAGATGAAGATGCTTGAATGCTTTGCTATGCATGTGCATCATCTACAGTTCGTCTTATGCAAGTGAATGTAATGTTTAAATCCTTTCTGTTTATGAGTCACGGTAAATCTGCAGCAATGAGGTTTAAAAAGTAATTGCTGACAAACTGCTGTTTCCTAAAGGACGGATACATGAGCAGCAGTAGAGCATCTCACTGGGACTACTGCCTAAATGCCCTTACTTTGTGCAGAGGGTGCATGCTGTCCGGGCCATATCCAGAGGGCCCTGGCTGGGAGTGTCCAGAGGAGGGAGGACCAGGGCTGGGGCCCATCATACTGTGAGAGGAGCCTGGGGAGGGTCCGGGGCTGGGGCCAAGCATAGCCCCAGGAGAAGGACCCGGACCAGGGGAGGGACCAGGGCGAGGGGTGCCTCCCATGGGGGGATCAGGTGTTGACATGATCGCCCGGATCTCCTGCTCCTGGATGAGCAGGAGGGACCTGAGAGAAAGAAAAGAAATGACAAATTTCAGTAAGAGGGCAATGAAATATGCACCAATTACTTATCAAAGAAAGAAATAATAAGGTCTTGGTTTAGACAATTAAAAAAAATCATGGCAATGAAGTCTGCATATGACTTCAGCTGTATTTCTCATAAATGATGAGGGTGCACAATCTTTGCGGGATAGGGGTGAATTTTGTCCAGCCTATCAGATGTAGACTCTCTGCTCTCCTGCTGCGCTGCACCAAATCACCCGTTGCGCGCATATGCAATTACAGCTGCCGGGTCTACCACTGAACTTGAGCTGAACACGGGGAAATACAGTAAATTATGCACAAGAGCCCGTGCTGCTGAGAATCTTCTCACTCTGGCATGAAAGGGTGTCTCGTTAAATATAAAAAAGGGGAATGGCGGACTGTGCTTGTGCGACAGACCTACCCGCATCAACAGGATTGGCAGTCCTGGGTGGATTTCTGCGCTCCCGAGCTGATATTTGCGGGTGATGAAGGAAGATGCAGCAGTTGTCGCAATTAGCCTACTCACCCTCTTTGTAATCTGCCTGCAAGCGTTGATTTGTTTCACCGACGTGGCTCGAGCGCCCCCCCTCCACAGCTCCTATGACCGAATGTCTAGTCACGGCCGCACGGCAGCGCGCATGCGTGCGCAGAGACGGCAAACCTGTATTCAGCGTGCATCAACCCTGAGTTCTAGTTTGAAAATCCAAAATAATCGTGGAATATTAAATGTCGAGAAAACCTGTGGCTAGATTTTACCCACAACTGTGAAATCTTGAACGGTGGCTGTGAACACAGGTATTAGACTCACGTGACTCAATAACTACAACCTTGAAAAACATACACAGCCAAAATACACCGTTTTCTGCCTCTGTGCAGTGGACATTTGGCATTTTTAATTTTGAGAATTTATTGTGAAGTTTTTGCCCTTTTTATTCATTGTGTGATTTCTTTTAAATATGCATTGTTTGTCCCGTTTTTTAAAATTGAGTTTCGATTCTGTAAAGCACTACAAAAAATACTACAAAAATACACACTGCATGCTTGTTTTTGCCCACAATTTAAAATACCATAAGTGGTGTCACGGTGGTGTAATGATGTGGGGGACATTTATCATATATCATTTAAATGTCACAGCCTGCCTTGGTGTTGTTGCTGATCACAGTGTACCCATCTTTAGGCTGCTTCCTAAAGGATAATACGCCATGTCACAAACCATCTCAGAGCTGATGATAAAGTTACCGTACTCATATCGCCTTCAAAGTCCAACACCTTTGAGATGTGGTGGAACAAGAGATTCAAAACCTACAAATCTGCATTAACTGTGTGATGTCATCATGCCAATATGGACAACAATCTCAGGAATGTTTCCAGCACCTTGTTGAGGGGTCCAACTGGTATTAACAAGGTGTAAGTAATGAAATTATATGTCACATGTTGTTTCAGCATCTGCTGCATAAACTTTACTACAAGCATATTTGCTCTGACCCTACTAACCACAGAACACTCGGATTTATCATTTCCCATGGCTCTCTCGTTACTTTGACAGCGTTATATACTGAAGAAGCCTTTGCTTCCCCTGCAATTCATAGTGCAAGACAGACAGAAGCTCTCCAAAGATACCAATCTACACACAAAAGACAGTAACCTGTACTGTAATTCCAGTGTCTGAAGTTTAATCAGGACAATAAACTCAATAACAGTAGTAGTGCAACTTGCAGTAGTAGCTTTTACAGAAAAAGGGGACAAACAAAAACACAGAGACACTGCAGCAGAAGTCTGAAAATCAAGCAAACAACAAAATAAATAAAAAAAAGATCTCCATTCAGCTTCGATCTGTCTCATTGCCTTGGCTGTGCAAGGTAAAATCCAGAACATGTACATAAGTAAGAGCTGGGTGTTTTACTTTGCAAACATGTTTATATAATAGTAGAGCGGGAATGATTTAAGCCACAATTTAACAGGCAAAAATACAAAAGTCATCTCCAACGGAAGGCATTGTTTTTCTTTATACCTGACCTTTAGTTGTTTAAGCAGCAGGAACAATGTAACAGCAGATTTGTTGGAGCATTTCATATCCTTAATGAATAAAGAGCCAGAGCTGAAAGTGCGTGGGCTCGAGACCCCGAGGTCTAAAAACGAATTTACAGCTGTTCAAGAAGCTCATGGAAGAATCTGAAACTTCTCTGGGATGCGATACCTCATAATCCTAAATACATGTGTACAATTTAAAAGACAAATAAATTACACTAACCCAACACTCACTCGCACAGTCTTACATCTGATAAATTAATTTAAAGAATAAAAATTAAAAAAATACTCAGCAGAGGGAATATCATATAATACAAGTCATGAACAATATCAGGCAGCTGATGGGTGAGCCAATTAAACACGATGCAGACACCACTCAACTCTGAGGCTTTTTTTGATGTTGTCTGATAAAATGAACCAAGAACACTTTAAGTACTTGAAAACTTTTCTATCCATTTTGAAGTCACCTTTGCCCAGTAAAGCAGTCCTCCAGCCAGTAGTCACTAATGCCTGTTAGCTTACAACGCCCACCCACACAGAGGTGATGAAAGCAGCCATGTTGACCAGTGAGGGAGACATAGCACAAAAGAGTTGTGTCCGCCTTGCAGCTGCAGCATCGACAGAATCAAGTCTTTTAAAGGCAATCGAGTGTCCACTTCTGCCCCCTTCAGTTGACAGGTAGGAGAGCATCGTCCTCAGCTTTACAGGAAGACAAACTCTTCACTGGTTCTTCTGTTGTTGCTCCTGCCTAGTCTTCCTGGAGGCAGAATATGAGCTGGAGGTCCACTGTGATTGCTGCTGTGACCCTCAAGTCCATAATCCTGACTGTGGCCCTCCACGAAGGTGAAGACGGGATACTTCTCCTTCGACGATGACAGAGCCTGGAAGGACAACAAAGTCCAGTTAAAGCAGATAATCTTAAAAACACAACAGAATATATCACACGCAGAGAAAAAGAGGGGAAAAAATGCCACAAAGGTGGTGTCATACATCGACATATACGAACCAAGTCCCTGATCGGTTTGTGACATTTTTCTTCTTAAAACTGTCACAATGATATCACCCAATTTGTTATATTTAATTTTTTGGGGGGGAAGATAGTCCAATTTTGTTCTCCCACAATGGTAAATAATCCTTCTAAAAGTTACTGAATGAATTACTGAGAACAGTCAATAACTTCAAGATTGGGCCAAGCTCTCGTAATGGCGAAAAATGTAATAATTTTAATGCAAAAGCCCAAACAAACCAATTACATCCTTGGCACAGATATTATTTGAATGGAATATGAAGATCTACATACAGTACTCGCTTGATCGTGTAGCACTCGCTTTCTACATTTGCTCTCGTATTCAACTGACTGTTAGGGATTACAAAAAAAAAAGCAGCCAATTCTCATGTTTTCGACCTGAACTCAGAAAAAATAAAATCAGAAGTCTTTGCTTGAAAAATTTGTGCAGCTTTAGCTATCAAAATGGTAACTGTGCAGAAATAAAAACAACGAGATGATTTTTCAGCTTTCCGGAGCCGAAAGTGACCTCCTTAATATTGCTTTTTTCTTTTTTTTCCCCCCAAACCAACTCAAACATATTTAATTGCCAGAAACAGAAGAGAAACCGAAAAGAAAAAAAAAAAAGAATCTGCTCATTTCTAGTATGTTGTATAAATGAAATCAGAGCCACAAAAATGTGAGGAAGTTGTAAAAACTCACCTCACTAACAGCAGAACACAGAGACTCAAAGTCCTTCTTGTTCTTGGCGTAGAATCCGATGGTGCAGCTCGGATCCATGCGGTTGAAGGGCATCTTTTTAGGAGAGCTACAGTGGAATGACTGCAGAGTGGTAAAAGGAGACACGTTGTCATACAATAAAAAGATCAGAGCCAACTAAGCAGACGTGTTATCTTTAATGACCCGTGAATGAGTTTGAAGTCATATGATCCCAGGGAAAAAAAAAGAGAGATAAAAGCCAGACAGACAGAAGAGAAGGGTAATGAAGAAGGCAACAAACCTCCAGTGAGAAGTTAACTTGACAGACATCGACCACTGGCTGGCAGTAGTGAGGATCCAGATACAGCAGCTGCTCATCTGCCAGACAGAGAGGAATTAAAGTATAAAATAATAAATCAAATAGTTAAATGATGAATGGTCTCTCATACTTTTTATAATTCAGACAGCTTGTTCCTGCTGACCTTTGTAGTAACTACCATGGAAGCCCAAAGCTGTAAGTTACAGACTCTACTTCCTTAATAAACCACCAAAACATATGTATAATATTCTTAATTTCAGAGAGGCTTTGTGATGGTTCATGTGATGGACCGAGCAGTGAAGGAAACTTAGGCAAAGGTTAAAGTCCAAAAAAAAGGATTTTTTATTTAACTCAAAAACATAATTGATTAAATCATGCAAAAAGAATCAAAATCTTGGGCCCATAAAAGAGGTCAAAATAAGATAACTCTACTCAAAGTTAACAAACCATACTGATAACTCAAACAAACTGACCTAACTTAACGAGACAGAGGGGAAACTTAAATAGTGGCTGATCAGCCCACAAAAAGGGGGTAACACACATAAAGCCTAACTTGAAACTAACATAATGAACTCCAATTCCCCCCCATGGTCCCGAGTTATAGAATGAGCAAATTTGCAGTCTTCCTTTAAAGCTCGCTCCGCCCCTTTTCCACCTCTTGGCTCCTCAATCAAGGGACTGGAGCAGCTGCAACTAAGGTAACTCAGAAAACAAAGGATTAATCATACATAACAGTGTAAACTAAAATGTGCGCACTTATTTTAGAATCCAGTGTTATGTGGATATGTGAATTAATTCTGAACCAAACCAGTTATTCATTGTCCTGTAAATTAATTCCTATATTTAAAGACAAATGTTATT
>VUQG01025010.1:30451-44019 GCA_015106755.1 Etia nguti | reverse complement strand
TAGACTTTTTTTTATTTTATATATCTTGAGATATTTTAAGTTTAAATTTCAGCTCAGTGAAGCACTTTAAGCACAGGAACTTTTTCAGTACTGTATTTTTCGGACTATAAGGCGCACTTAAAATCCGTTCATTTTCTCAAAATTGTGCCTTATGTATGAATTCTGGTTGTGCTTACTGACTGCGAGCTGATTTTATGTGGTACATGGCACTCAAAAATCTGTCAAAATGTTTTAGTACGACTTTGGTAAGTTACGAAGCCGCACCACTTGATGGATTGTTGCAGCATTACGGCTACCGTAGTCAGGAGCCTCAAAGAGTAATACATACTGTGCTTCAACATAACATTACTGTATTGTAAGTGTGTATAAGGACCCCAAAATGGCACCTGTTAAGAGACATGCTTACGATTTCAAACTCTATCAGTCACACAGTAGAACATGGGAATAGAGCAGCTGCGAGAGAATTCAACATTAATGAATCAATGGTACGGAAGTGGAGGAAGCAAGAAGAATGAGTTGAGTAAAGTTTGACTTATCTGACTGTTTGGTTTCGCTTAATGCGCCTTATAATCTAGTGCGCCTTATGGTCCAAAAAATGTGGTAACTTATCTGTCTTGTAGAAGTGTGCTCCAAATAAAGAACTTTGTGTTGACAAGATTGTTAGATAGTCATTTACAAATCAATATTGTCTGTATGGACAGCAATTAAAAAAAAAAAAAAAAGTGAACATGTAAAGCTGCAGTGTTAAGCGATGCGGTTGAAATATTTGGGTGCGCCTAACTTTTTTTTTCTTAGGTGCACCAGTGCAACCATGGCAAAAAGTTAGTCTAGAGCCCTGGCTTTGAGGCAGCAGCCAAGAAAGATGTAGTGTGTGTCTGAACACCCGTGCGCACACCTGTGTGCTTGAGCATGCTTGTATTCAAAAGGTTTCTCCATGTAACTATCAGATATTGGGTGTGGGGATGTGGGGATAGCCCTGCCCCCCCAGGACATGAAGCAGGCATGGAGGAGATCCAGGCCCCAGACATCTAGAGGCTTCACGAGTGCGAGAGCCCAAGGACGACCACCGGAGGGGCAGCTGCGCCACCCACCTGGAAAGAGCTGAGGAGAGCCCCAGACAGGGGGTCACCCAGCAGCCACTGCGTGGAAGCTACTGGCACAGTGTGGTGGGGGGAGGCCTGAGATGTCCCCAGAGAGGTGGAGGCAGAGACCCAACCTGACACATAGACACAAGCATGCATTCCCACCCTCATGCACACATACAAATACTCAGCACTCGCCCAGTGTGGAGACAAACAGAAATGAACACTGTACACACACTCACACTCCCCAAACATACTCTATACCCCGAGGTCCAGGTGCCATCACCCCCAGAGGGGCAATCCACCCCAGACCCAGGAGATGTTGCCCTCTGCCCTGGGGTGGAGAGAAGCAGACCGCCCCAGGTCCTGCAGCAGCAGGGAGGCCCAGCATCCCAGACCCCGACCAGACAGCCAACTCCTTCCGGTCCCCTGCCCCCGATGGCGAACAGAAGACCCCATACCTCTCTCCTCCCGCTCATATGTGGTGTTGCTGCGTGCTGTTCTAAAATGCATTTAAAACACGGGAGGGGCATGCTCCTTTCTGTATTTACATGTTGCATTATCTACATGTATTTAAAATTGAGATGGGCACGGGCGCCAGAGGTGAGGTTGAATACACAGACTGTCCTCTGGACACCGTGTAGCATGCCCACCTCCAAGGGCCTATATGTATGTGTTATGAGAGTAAGAGTAATGTGGATGTCCAGGTTGTGGAATAAAATTGAGGCACAGGAGGAATGCCTCCCCTGCATTTCAGTGACACACCTGTATCCCAAGGCTCTGCATGTGTTGGGGGTGTGATAGAGCGGCACCGCCAAGCAGGGGTTTATCTTTCCAAAGGAATTTAGAAATATACGAATCCAGAGATCTGAACCAGTCTGGTGATGGTTTACTCAGGATCATTGAAAATTGATTTTTGGCAAGCCCATCATTTTTATTGAAGTGACCCTTCCCATGAGTGATATGGGTAGAGATGGGTAGAGAACAGTAGATTTTAACAATTTCATCGAATAATCTGAAATTATTTAAAAAATGTTTATTGACGTAATTACCTCAGAGTGGTTTGAGTTTTGGAGAAAAAGCAACACATCATCCGCATAAAGACTGATTTTATGTTCTACATTCTTGCATCTTATGCCCTTAATTACTATAGCCTCATTGCTGCTAGTGGTTCAATTAAAAATTGCAAACAGTTCCCCTCAGGAGACAGAAGCTGGAGGATGTTTGGTCATTTGTCCTGACATAAGCTGTTGGGGAATTGTATAATATTTTTAACCAGTTTATGAAAGAGTTTCCAAAACCAAAGTTGTTTAAAGTTGCAAATAAAAAACACTTTTTCTGCATCTGGAGATAATATAGTGGTTTCAATGTTTTGTTTTGTTGATTGTTGTGTGGTTTGTTGTTTTTTTAAATTTTATATTTATTTTTTTGGTTGAGTAGTCTATTAAATTAAGTAGTCTACGTGTATTTGTTGAGTGCCTACCTTTTATGAAACCAGTTTTTCGGTTTGGTCAGGATGAATTAAAGGGGAGTTTTCTTCTCTAATCTCTTTGAAAGGGCTTTGCAGATTATATTGAGGTCTACATTAATAAGGGATATTGGACAATAGCTTGAGGGAAATACAGGGTCTTTGCCTGGTTTTAGCAGGAGACTAATGTTGGCAAAATTCATATTTGGTGCTAGTCTGCCATTTTCCTTGATTTCCTGCAACATTCTGTGGAATACTGGTGCCAAAATTGTCCAGAATTCTTTATAGAATTCTGATGGAAAGCCATCAGAATTCTGATTACCAGGGCTTGCTGGAGTTCATCTGGTGTCAGTGGCAAATCCAGTGCCATTGCTTGACTGTCTAGTAATTTTGGATGGGTTACATTGTCAAATTGATCAATTTCATTTTTAGACGGGTTTATTTGTGGTGAATATAAAGTTTCATAGAAATCCCTAAAAAAGTTTATTCTTTCAGGGTCGTATTGTGTTCCCAGAAGTTATTAACAGCACAAAGTAGATGGTTTGTTTTTTCTTTTTTTGTTTGTTTGTTATTTTTGTTGTTGTTGTTTTTCTGTATTTTTAACTGGTTAGTTAGAAATCGACCAGATTTGTTACAGTGTTCAAAATTTTGCAAGCGAAGTCTTTGTACTGAGAATTTTTTATTTATTTATTTTTTATTAAATTCATAATTTTTTATTAATTTCATAATTTTATTTATTAATTTCATTTAATTCTAGTTTTGTTTTGCATATTTTGTTCAGTATTTCCTGTTCCTGGCAGAACACTTAGGCTTCTAAGGATTTGATACCGTCTAATATATATATATATATATATATATATATATATACATATATATATATATATATATATATATATGTGTGTGTGTGTGTGTTAAACTGGGTCACATTCTCAGTAAGAGACTTGACCAAGTCCCGTAGCAGTGAACGTTTCCTGCTGCTGGCTGAACTTCAGGGATTCTCTCAGGGATTTAAATTCCCTGTGTAAAATCTCCACCAGGGACAACCTCGCATCGAAGCTGGACAATCGATTATCAATTGACTCCAGGATGTCAGTAAAGTCTTTGCCGGCAGGCGATGTTGTGCCGGGAGAGTCTGCCGGGTGACTTCTTTTCGATAACGGCATCTCATTTTTGGCAGGGGAGGATGTGCTCTGGGCATTCTTCATCACTATATCCTCGAACCACCGGTCGATGTATTCTTGGAGAGCGTCTAAACTCTCCCCGCTGTCCTCCAGGTTGTTGGAGATGATTAAGCAGATGTGGTTAGTTATTTGACAATTGATTAGTATATTTGGTATAACTGAAGCTTGAAAAAACGTTTAAATTCTAAGCTACCATTCGCTTTCTTTTTGCCAAGTCTCCGGCATCTGACATCACCTACAGCATTCTGTCACTTACCTTTCCCGTCACTTACCTCTCACCCATCCTCCTTCAGTTCTAAGAGCAATTAGTGGAGAGTCCCAGATTTTTAAGCCCTATTGGGTGGGTCCTGGACCCCCTATAGTTCCTCTACTTAATCATACGAGCCAAGGTATGAAAACAGGTGTGGGTCACAATCAGCCAAGGTTTCGTGTGAACCCATTGTGAGACCTTGCCCCACCCCATCATGTGACTTAATGAGAACAAATGACCCAAGATGTAAGTGGGTGTGTAAGGCATCTGGGAAGGGATCTCAAAACTGGATTAGAGATGGCAGACAGTTGGTGTTGTAAGCCACCCCCTGTTCAAAGAGGGTCGTTCACAGTGGACATAGATGGTTTAAAAGAGGAGTGAAAGAAGCCATCTGTCTTCTCTTTCCAAAATGTGAACATTGGCATCCTCAGAAGAGTGACCTTTGTCATTTAGATGCAGATAGACAGCTGAGTCTTGTCCTTTTGAGGTGGCTGTTCTTCGTTGTGCCATGCGTTTATAAAGTGGTCTCTCCAATGTAGAGGTCTGAACATTCCTCGCTGTACTGTACAGCATATACGTTAAGTTAGTGTTAAGGGAGTTTTGTCTTTGGGATGAACCAGTTTGTCTGAGTGTACGGCTGGGTTGAAGTACACTGGGATTTCATGCTTGGAGAGGACTCTCCTGAGTTTCTCTTACAAACCTCCTACATAAGGACAAACAGAACAATACTGTCATCCCTTCTGATTCTCCGTAGTTGGTGTCTGACCTTCTTTTCTGTGCCTCTTTGCCCAATTAGCTCTAAAACATGTGGTTATCCTTTCTTTAATTGTGTTCCTCCTTTTTCTGGCTTAGAGGGAACTTTTTCTGCCCGGTGTTGTAGGGTCCTAATTACTCCAAGTTTGTGTTCCAGAGGGTGGTGGGAGTCAAAGAGTAGGTACTGGTCTGTGTGTGGGCTTCTGGTAAACTTCAATGTTGAGGTTTCAATTCTCCTCAGTGCGCACTGCCATTTCTGGACTGTGCTAACTGTTATCCTTTGGGTCTTCCCTGGTGAACTTTGTTTCTATCCGCTGAGTTGACGTGACCAGTGAAGGATTCTACTTCTTGGATTTTGATGTTTGACCCAGGTGTCATCATCGTATCTGTACCAATGGCTAGGTGCTGTCCCTTTTTAAAAGAGCTACGTCCTCCATGTAAAGGTTTCCTACAATAGGTGACACTGGCACATCCATGTTTTTGTCTGTAAAAACCCTTGTTTTTTAAAAAATGTGGTGGCAAGGCAGAGGTCTAACAATCAGAAAATGACTACAACAAGATTAGATTAGATTTGATAAAACTTTATAAATCCCTCAGGTGGGTTCCTCCGGGAAATTCGGAAATTCGGTAACAGGACAGCTCCTTGGAAAACAGATTAACCACTGATCAGATTTGCACACTGTTTCCACTGCTTCAGTTGTAGGTATGCAAGTGAAGAGAGACCACATCAAAGGACACTATGGTTTCATCTGGATCCAGAGTAAGTTTCTGGACCTTGTTACTGAAGTCAGTGGAGTTTTTGATGTGTTGGGGGGGTTCCCCACAAGGCCGTTAGGATGGTGGCAAGGTGTTAGACCCATTGTTAGCAATATAAACTCAGCCACCTACAACATTTCCAGAGTGGGACTCCTTCTTTGTGGATCTTTGGAAGTCCGTAAATAAAGGGTATAGCATCCCCTGGGTATAGCCGATGGTATGTAGGGCGGTCAATGACTATTCTTTTTTAGTTCTTGCAGGCAACTGATAACTTTTTGTGGTAGCTTGTGGGGTCTAATTTTAAGGCTTCATAGGTATTGCCACTGAGGAGTGTAGTAATTTTCATGAGATAATCCGTTGTGTTTAGAACAACGGTGCACCTCCCCTTGTCGGCTGGTAATATGGTGACGTTATGGTCTTTGCTCAGGGATGTGATGGCCTTCTTTTCTTGTGTTGTGAGATTAGACGGAACTTTTGCACTGGAGAGGGTGGCTGAAACCTTCAACCTGATTTGCTCCGTTTCTGTTTGTGTTAATTTGTTAATCCTTATGGCAGTTCCATGTTAGCAAAGTATGGAATTTCTGGTGTTGTCTTTCTTTTCCTTTAGAGTGTTAGGCTCGCTGAGCCTTATCCACAAACTTGAAAATTTAATCTAAAATAGGGGAGGGTAGAAGTGTTTTGAGTTCCTGTAGAGTCTGAGTAATCTTGTTCTGGAGTGCATGTATAGTGAAATGGACCTGTCTTATCCTTTCACTTAGAAGTTGATTTTATGCTCTCCATAGAATCAGCTCTGCTCTGTGTCCCCTGACCGTGGATCCAAGGCGCAAACTCTTGGGACAAAATCTGCTTTGTCTGCGTCTTAGGTTGAAACGGAGACGTTTCCTATAATCTGCTAGTTTTCTTGATTCCCTTTCATACTCCCTCACCAATTGAAGAGTGTTCCTCTTATCCGAGAAGCTTCTTCAAATCTGGGACTCTCCACCAATTGCTCTTAGAATGGAAGAAGCTTCTCGGATGAGAGGTGAAACGTCTTCAAGAAACTTAAAGTAGAAAGTAGATGCTTTTTTTTTCGAAGCTCCTTAGATTACAATGACCTGTATGACTGAGAACCATCAGACATATCCCCTTTCTGTTCCTTTTTTCCTCATCGTCTTGAAAGCTGCTGAGGTGCAACAACCAGAAGAGGGCTTCCCCTGTAACACTGTCCAGGAACCAGTTTGAGGCTGAAATTGTATGGCCATTTACATCTTCCTAGTCATTCTTCTCTAGTGGAGAAGAAAAGCGCTGAGGAGATCCCCGGACGAGGGTCACCCAGCAGCCATCGTGCAAAAGCCACAGGGGGCTGCAAGCGACAAGCCAGTAGGCTCCGCCAGAGCAGACCACCCCCCGGGGTCCAGAGACTGTAGATCAGGGAGCCCGACAGAGCCGGGGGGCCACCAATGCACCAGCAACTGGCAGGGAGTATAGTGGGGTGAGACACGACTCCACACTTGTGGGGGCCTGAGATGACCCAAACTGGCACACACAGACACAAACATGCATTCCCACCCTCATGCGCACACACAAATTTTTACCCTCTAACTGGTGCCTATTGAGACAGTTGTGCTTAGTTCACAGGACACAAATCCAGCAGCAGACAAATCATATGGATAGTTTAATGGTACATTATCTAATAACAGGCGGTTATTAATGGATTAAGTAAACAGACCATTCTCTAGAATGAATAAAGAGCTCTCTGGATGTCAGAATGAGGGTTTTTCCACACTTTCACAACAACCTCAGGGTGTCCAATGGCTTGTAACTGTAAGTAAGTAAATAATTTAATAACCATGACTGAAGCAATCATTACAGCTCTTTTATAAATTGTGCCTCACCACAAAGCGTCAGTGAATTTCTTATTGGCCAAAGGTCGGTTAATTGCAAATATATTCTCAGGCTTGTTGTTTTGTTTTGTTTTTTCTTCTTTCTTCTTCTTTGGCCCATGAAAAGCATTTGTCTGTGTTGAGAGGAAAAAACGCAGATCGGCATTTTTGCTGTGAGACTGCTTTTGTGGCAGGAAGTGTGTAAATGGTGCTTCACATTCATCGCAGCAGCAGTGAGGGACTCGGAGCATGAGCAGCTGACGGGAATGAGAATGAACATCACTGTTTGCTGACATGAAATGGACGCACACTCTCCAGCAGCTCAGTTATGTTCAGTCTGTTTTTCTGTAGTCAAACTTACACATGGAGCTCTGTTTGCCTGACAGCATCAAGGCCAGTGGGAGTGGGCCAGCAGGGAGGAGGTAAATGAGCCCAGCATTCAAAAGAAAAGAAGAGGGTGGACTTGTTTAGGATGTAATGAGCTTCAACCCAGCCTCCTGTCTCTGTGTTTTCATACAGACCTTATTCAATGTCAGCATATGAGGGTGTGACATTAACAAAATATTTCCTTCCCTCCTCCACCGCTCCAGCTGGCTCTGTCTGTAGCTTAATTCATCTCTCATGTTTCAGGTTTATTTTGCTTGGGTTAACTGCTGTTTACCCTCCTCTCGTGACGACTTGGAAGTACATGTTTGTGCTCTACAGGGTGCTTTTGGACTATAATTAGAGTAGCAGGTTTGAGGTAAACAAGTCTGAATTTAGGTCATATATTCCCAGTGTTGTGGGTTAATGTTAGTGGTGCTCTCTTACAACACAGATGCTTTGAAGTGAAAAGAGCTCTGAAATTCTCTGAATTTGGATCGTACTTAACAGTGTCTGTTAAGTTTATACTCCTCAAATAAATATCTTTTTTCTAAAGTGGGTTAAATGTGAAACTTAGTAGCCCCCTCCCCCCGCCAGTTGGAGTCACCTACAGCTGTTTCATCCCACATGCACATGTTAAGTCATCTACCTGCTCTCCCTTAGACTTGGGGATAATTACTGTCTAGAGGAGTTGTAAACGGTCTCAGCTTCCCTCTTAACTGCTCTAACAAAGAGCAAGAACTCTGTACATTTTAAAGAATAAAGTAAACTAAGTTTGCACAGCTTGAGAATAAATGGAAACTTAATGTTTCCATTTGTGTTGCAAAGACAGATAAACATGCAGAAATTCTCCAAGCTGTTTTGACAAAAATGGTGCAGAGGTAGAAGTGAATTTCTTGGCTGTAAACACAAGATGGAAACAGTCTCACTAAATGTGCATGAAAGAGTTTCTTTTTAATGGCACAGCTTGCATACACTCACCTGTAATTCTTCATGGCGTGGTAAATGGACTGGTCCTTATATCGTGCTTTTCTACTCTACCTGAGCACTTAAAGCACTCACTTTATACAACATGCCCCATTCATACAAACGCTATTTTTGTGTGTTCTAACATTTACATTTCAATGGATGCATCAGGGTTAGCATCTTAAGGACAAGATTTGACATGTAGACTGGAGCAGCTGGGGATCGAACCACCAACTTTCCAATTAGATGATGGCCTGAGAATGGCACAGATTCAAAAAGGTGCTGGGACCATTCCTCAGATATTTTGGTCCATGTTGACATGATGGCATCGACGTCACTGCAGATTCATCGGCTGCACATCATGATGTGACTCAGTGCAAAGGGCACCTTTGGGATGTGGTGGAACAGAGATCAGGTGATTGGAGGTCTTTTAAGGTTTATATGATCTGAGCTTTATGACATGGAGCTTTATCCTGCTGGAGTCAGCCACCAGAAGATGGGTACACTATGGTTACAAAGGGATGGATGTGGTCAGCAGCAATAATCGGGTAAGCTGTGGTGTTTTAAATGATGCTCACCTGGCAGCAGCCTGAACAATTGATACAAGGCAGTATGGATTCATGCTTTCATGTTGTTTATGCCAAATTGTGACCCAAAATTTTAAAGGTCGCAGCAGAAATCGAGACTCTTCATACCAGGCAATGCTTGTTTTGTTTGTTTTGTTTTTTTTTTCTTGTTGTTGTTTTGGGGGTTTTGTTTTGTTTTGTTTTTTTAAAAATCTGGCTAATTTTGGTGAGCTGGTGTGAACTGTCTCCTCAGTTTCCCGTTATAGCTGCTGCCTTGTTATCCGCTCAAAGCAGTCTGGCCAGTCTCCCCTGACCTCTGGCATCAACAAGACATTTTCACCCAGAGAACTGAATATTTTCTTTTTCAGACCATTCTCTGTAAATCCAAGCAACATTATGTGCGAAGCTTCCAGCAGATAAGCAGTATTGAAATGCTAAAAACACTGTGTCTGGCACCGCCAACAACTACCACCATGTTACATTCAACATCACTTTGCTCTTGTCTCCTCAAATTGCAAAATCTGCCATAAAATCAACAGTATTTCTGCTTTTTTTTTTCTTCCCCATAAATCACTGATCATTTTGAGAAGGGCTCAAGTTAGTTAAATCATTAAATTAAACATTTGAATGGTTAAAATCCTGAAAATAAACTGGCCTTTAAACTACTGCACTTGGTTTGTTTTTTGTTTTAACATTTTCCATATAATCAATATTCTGGGGATGGGGCATTGACAGGTCCAAGACTGTAATCATCACCAAAGATCAGCAACAAAATTGATCTGATTAATTTTTTTTTTCAAATACTCCCTCTTGACACCTTCATGGAGACAAATGCCCCATTCACTTCCACTACTACACTACTTCTTTTTTTTTTTAATTTGTCTGCCATTGCAGTATAAAACCATGCATTCTGTAATGTCAGCATTTCATTTTGAAGAAAAGTAGTTATATTTGACTTTTTTTTTTTCCTTTTTTTTAAAAAGTGGTTTCAGTGGACGTGAATGGGGCATTTGTGTTCATGAAGGTGTCAAGAGGGAGTATTTGGCACTACACGAAAAATAATGCAATCAATTCAGTTTTGAGGATGAGACATTGTTGGTGATTGGAGTCTTGGACATGTCAAACATCAGCAACACACTATTTATGATATGGAAAATAATTTTTTGGTTTTTTTGGGGGAGGGTTGTGAGTTTTTGCAATAAATAATGAATAATTCAACTGTTGAAACTGGCAGTTTAAGGGTTAAAATCCTGAAAATGATCAACTACAGCCCTTTTCAAAATGATCAAACATTTGAATTGAGTGATTTATGATAAAAGCAGAAACATATTTTTGTATGAGGATTTTATGGGAGATTCTGGGCATGTACGTTTTTGTCCACGAAGGTGTCAAAAGGGTGTAAAATGCGTAAGAATAAAGAACACTGATTTCAAAAATTTGATTTGGCAATCATTTTTGGCTGTGTTAAGCTTGGGTCATGGATTTTTGCAGGAAATCTTTTTCATCAAAGGAAAAAGTTGAAAAAATGTACAAAAATGTCTGAGGAGGGCTCAAGGGTTAAATGACCTTTCTTCCCCTTTCTGATGATCAGCTTGAAGTTCAGTGGCTTAAATGCTGAGTTATTGCCACGTGACTTGGTGACCAAGTGATTTTGGTGCCTAAAGTAACAAAGTAAGGTCACTTATAGCAGGAATACTTAAATGACAGTATCATTATATTTATATCAGACTAAAATGTTTTGAATCTCTCTTAAACCAACCAACTGTTCAGGATGATAATGTTTAGGTAACATTGACCAAATATCACCAAAAGCAGCAGGTTTGTCATTGCAGAGAAGGGGGCTTACAATTTCTTACTTTTCGGCATCCAAATCTGTTGTTTATTCATGCCAATTTTGTTCTCAGTTCACCAAAACTATTCATCCTTTCAGAGATGATGGAGACCTCCCAGGATGGGAAAGAAAGAAGCTTCAAATTCAGGTCTCGCATTGATGGCGACTTTGAACACACGAGGACATTTGATCTGAAGTCGCAGCCGCAACCTCTGACTTCCTCACAGCGCTTCTGTTTCACACATGAAGGGAAATGTCAAATGTTTGCATTTTCAGAGGGAGCTGGGTGTTATTTTTCTTGGTAGGCCTGAGCGCAGCAGCTGGAGACTCGCAGTCAGGTCAGAGAGGCTGACAAGGTTGCTACAACTGCGCCTGAGGCGAGACGTAAACTAAAACACTTTTTTTTTTCTTCCTTCTTCTTAAATTGGGTGGCAGAAGAAACAGGAGCCTATCAGGAGGGTCTTTGGTTTTGTAAATTCGTAAATGTCAGTTATAAATTGAGAGAAAGGTGGGTCCACAGTTGAACTGTAACAATATGGCTGATACACTGAAGCACACAATTCAACGTCACCTCTGCTTACCTTTATCCTAAACACAGCTCATGCCTCTGCTTTCAGCTACATTAGTGTCAGTGGGGGTTAGTTTAGTTTATTGCCTTTTATTTTTACTGAAAAAGGCCCATTGATATCAGTCTTTTTTTCTTTTTCTTTTTCTTTTCTTTTTTTTTTTTTTTATAAAAGAGACCGAGCAAAAGTAGCAATCTGTCTTCTTTTGTTTTGAACATTCTTTAACTCAGTAAAATTTTTACAGATTTTTTAAACTCTGTTTAAAGAGTTCAGAGGTCCAGATGCTCTTGCCCCTGTTATGCCCTCAAAATTACAATAATCAGTGCAACCATGGGTGTTAATTATGGGTATGGACAAGTGCCATGCATGTTGGTTTTCTTACATGTTAATATAAATGCCCTGATAACATTTTTTTTAAATAGTATAAGCTGAAAGTATTCCTCCTCTTTGCAATTTCACTGTCTGAAATAAAATGTGTGCACATTTGACTCATAATCCCTTAATGAAGCTTTAAAATGTGCGAAAACTGCAGGTTGTTGAGTTAAAGTAACAAAGTTGGTGAATGGTCCCCTGAAAATTATACTAAATGAATCTGATGGCAGAGGGATCTCTGCTGGAAGAAATAAACACGGTATACGATTAGTATTAGATGTGATCACAGGACTGATTCTGCCAACAGTTAAACACTTTTCCGTTGTTAACCTGTCTTGGGGTGCACTACAAAAGTAAAAGTAACATGCTTCCTTCTGTGTGTATTTCAGACTGTACAGTTGGTCAAGCAGTTGATAATCTAACTATTCGAGGCCCTCTGTACAAACACACTCGTGAGTACACAGTGTTTGGACAACCCGTCTGTCTCTTCTTCATTGGTGGAGTCCTCCCCAAGTAAACCCTTTGACTCAGTTGCTAGGAAACCTCTGCTCTGCCTCTGCCCTCCTGACTGCGAGCAGCCGGCTCGCTCCTCCTCGTGATGTAAGGACGCTGTAACAGAAACAAACTCATGTCATACTGAGTAAAAGCTGAGCTGTTACTCACTGCATTGGGATGGGTTTGATGCTTATATTGGTCATTTTGCAGTTGTCTGTGTAACATGAGAGTGGGTACCTTCTTATCACTCTCACCAGGCACTTGTCGCGCCGCTGTAGTCAGACACACAGGCTGTAATTTAAGGTGGTCTAAACACTGAGTCTATTGACCCTGATTGTGTAGTGTGGTTTCAAACAAGTACCGCCTTACAGCAATAATCCATTCACTCTGGTAAATGTTCACAACAAGACCAGCAGTGCGAGTTTCTTCAAGTGGTGTAAACATTTGCCAGTATTGCAGCCAGTTAGTCATTTAAAAAAGGCTCTTAAAGGCTTTAATAGTTAACTGTCAAAATTAACAAAACCCGAGTGTTGCTGATATCAGCAAACCCACCAATCAGCCAGAAGATTGTCCCTTAAAGGCACTGGCTGACATTTTCAAGTTTAATCAGACTCATGGAAGAATTTTAAAATACATTAAGTTTTCTTATCTACCAGAGTAAGATTTGGAAAAACTTCAGTTCAGTTTTATTTACATAGCACCAAATCACAATAGTCGCCTCAAAGCACTTTATATTGTAAGCTAAAGACTACAATAATAGGGACGGGAAGCAATCTGCAGCGACTGGCTGGGGGTGAGAGGGGGGAGATGGGACAGAAAACACACTGTGGTAGAGAGCCAGAGGTTAATAAAGTAAATGCTAAAAGGTTCACTTAGAGCCTTAAAAAAAGGGCGTTGGTGAATCTGCAGCTCTAGTGAATCAAGTGGAGCAGAAAGGAAGCACCAAAAATCCAGTTTGGTCATTAATCTTTACCAGGTAGCTTTTACTGGCACGGCACAATGACTGAAAGAGTTTACAAAGTACAATGGCATCCAGGGTGTAGGAGCTAAAAAAAAA
>VUQG01025010.1:0-11672 GCA_015106755.1 Etia nguti | reverse complement strand
TAAAAAAGAAATCATATCAAATGCTTAAACTGAAAAAATATACCACTAACAAAAAAAAACAAACAAAAAAAAAAAAAAGGATCATTTTGAATTTAATCACAGCAACACATCTCAAAAGTTGGTGCGTTTAGCATCCCCTCAACTTTTAACAATAGTCCATAAACATCTGGGAACCGAGGAGAGCAGCCAGCCAGAGGAATGTTGTCTGATAGAGGATTCTCATTGCTCAGCACTCTCAACTCGTCTTTGCTGTGTCTTATTAGTTTCATGATTTTCCATTGGTTAAAAAGTTGGAATGCAGGCAGGGCAACTCCTGAGACGTGTTGCTGCCATCAAAATTAAACATAGTGAATATTTTTAATGAACTAATAAAATGTCTTAGGTTAAGCATTTGATAGTTTTCTGTGTTCTACTGAATAAAATATGTGTTTATGAGATTCAGTCATCTTTTTTTGTAACTCGGTTGTATATTCATTGAGGTGCAGTTGTTTTTGTCTAAATATCCTGGTGCCTAGGCTTGACTGTGGGCCAAATTAGACACACATGTACTGTTTTGCAAATGTGAGTTGTCCAAGTTAATTTAGTAAAACTGCAAGTTGGCATCCTAACCACTACACCTACTACATTTGTACCTATTGCCTCAAGAATTCAAAGAATACTCCAATAGTTGCCAGTGAAGATCATGCAGTATTTTTGTTTGTGATACCCAGCCCTACTCTGCACAACTAAAGTCTTTCAGAAACCACAGAAGTCACCCCCTGCTGGCCATCAGAAAGATGCAGTTCAATAAGCTACCACATTTTCCCACCTTTTGACTGGCATCAGATAACATAGAGGAACAGAACAACAAATCAAATTGTATTTAATTACAATTGTGGCTTTCAGACATAAAAACACAGCAAGCATCCTTTTTTCCTTTACAGCTGAAGCTTTAGTCCCTCTGTAAAAGCCCAAAGTAACTCCTCACCAAGCTGCGGCATGTTTACGACTACAAACACCGTCCAATGAACTATATACTCCACACTGCACCTTTGGAAAAAAACCAAAACAAACTAATCCGGAGTTGAAGCACCTCACAAATTCAATTAGACATTAGTACCCATTTCCCAACTCTATTTAAGGCGTGTTTTCATTACTGAGGTCTGCATGAGCATGTTCTTTGTTTCTATTAAGAAAAACAGCAATTAAAAGCATCCATCCATCCAAGGCTGGAGCCTATCCCAGCTGTCCCAGTATACCCAGGACATGACGGCTCACCAGTCCATCACAGTCATTAAAAACATTTCAGTTTATTTCTCGCACCACCATGTGCCACAGATGCAGTGAACCCATTATAATGCTGCTATGAAAGTCACAGGAATTCTTCTTTATTGTGTTCGCTGATGTATTACAGAACACTGTAGTGTTTAAACTATGAAAGCATAAATAGCCTCGCTAGTTTGCTGTGAAACAACACACCAGCCCAGTGACCTACTGAAGAAACTTAGATAAATGTAGAACGTCAGCCAGGAGCTGGGTTATTTCTCTATGACCACAATTACTGAGCACTTATTTCATTAAAAACTACATACATGTAGCTGATACCATTATAAGTATAATGTACTTTATACAACACCAACAACAATTATTTTAACCCATTTTCAGTGCATATTATCAAGAAAACCTCAAAAGGAAGTACAGAAATGACACTGTGGGCTGCATCTGCTGCGAAAATAGGACAACTTCATGTGAGATGGAGGAGATGGGCCCATTTCATAACCAGAGGCCAATTTAAAAAAATAAAACAGCAGAATTTGGCAAAAGAGCAGCATGCTGTAGGTTTTAATTACTCACCCTGCCAGGAGATATTAGTAAGCAGCACACATGGACTATACAGTTTATCGCCTACTCGCTATCTGCACATTTACTATACATCAAACACTCCCTACAGTTTATCTGCTACACATGAATTAAAAGAACATGCAGTGCTAATGCACCCCTGAAGCCCTGCATGACTGAACCAAGGACAATATAGCCATGCAGCCTTTTGTGTGCAGCTACTGTAGTGACTGGTCTATTCACAGCTACCGTATACAGACCCCTTTAGGGAAGGGGGTGAGGTGGTGGCGGTGGGGGTTCCCTGTCTTCATTTTACCTTTTGAGATGCTGCTCCAGCTCCCAGAACAAAAGCTTCATTGCCATCTCGTCATGGCCTTGCACTCGTATCCCCCGCACTCTCATGGAGCCGTCCGTCAGCAGCAGCATATACACTCCAGAGTAAGCGCAGCAGCGGTGTGTCCCCGACCTTCTTTGTTTAGTGTGGGGTTTTTTTTGTTTAGTTTTTTTAAAACACCACTCGTGCCTTATTAAATTCAGTGTGCTAGATCACAGCAAAAGACGCAGCTGTAGCTGGACAGTGAATAAAAGGCAGCGTGCCAGGTTATGACTGTACATGAGCTCCTTATTTTTTCCTCGGTCACTCATTTGTGTTTGAATGGCTGACTAGTGAGTGATTTACTGAATACAGCCAGTTACTGAGCCGGTGGTGACGTGTGATCATGTGATACTAGGAGTTACATAAACCATCACCACAGATTAGCATGTGGACCAATGAGTTCCCTGCTCCTGTGGTCTCTATAGCCTGAGACATATACAAAAAAATAAAATAAAACTGATCTTAAAAATGATGACGCCGAGTCTCAGTTTGTAGCATTCTTTGGTCTCAACACCAACAAATCAGTCCTTTAACCTTTAGTGACAGAGATTAATAATGCTGCAAAACTCCCTCGAACTCAAAGTCAACAGGATTGTAGGGTTTCCCGTCAAAAACGGTAGGAGCATTCCTGACACTGGTTACTTAACTCGCCACTTCAAACCAAATCATGTCTTTGTCCTTTTACGAGTACATATGCCAGCCCGCTGTGTGACAGACCAGAGACTCTGTGCTTTAGGGTCTTATCTTGTCATATCTCATTGGAAGGTAGCTTTAAGATGGCTTAGTGCTTTCCACAGATAGAAAACACAACATGTACTAACAGGGCCTCTGCTGGCTTAGAGACGGCCCGCCAAGAAACAACAGGTAAAGGATGAGCACAATCCAGGGGATATGAATCAGCTCATGCCACACTCCGTTTACGGCATTATATTTTAGATAACAAACCATATTCTTAGAGATTACTTTTATTCTAACGGGTGTGTTAGAATAAAAGTAATTTTATTCTAGTTTTTGAGTTAATGATGTTTTATATTCAACTATATTTCCAGTGGACAGATATTTTTATTTATTTAGAGAAAATAATTAAAACTTAAAAATAAGCAATACTTATTAAAGAAAGGGCCCCCTTTTACAGTACATATGAACACACATTTCCCTTCTGAGGCTAGTAAGACAAATAATTTCTCCATACTTGCTAGTAACTGAGCACACAGGTGACCTGCACCTGTGTGCAGCCTAAACACAAGCAAAAAGTTCAACTACACAAAATCAGATGCACTGCTGGGTTATCATACATTTACTTCTTATTTTGAATCATCAGAAACCAGACTTCCCATAGACCTGAGGTGATCTCTGTTGCTTAATTTTACAGATATGATGATTAGCTTCACAAGTTGGGTACTTGCAACATGCAGTCATCATCCTCATATCATCATCTCAGTAACTTTCTGGTTGACCACAGACTCAGCATTTATCTCAGTGGGTGCTTTTCAGACTGAAATCCTTTGGGTGGGGGAGAAATTCTCACAAAGCCACACCACATTTTTAAAAAGTGCCAGATTTAGCCACACATTAATTTTCACCTATATTCTCTGACAGGCGAATGGCTCAAAAGTTAACAGAAAAAAACAAATAAGCACAAGAAAAATAGAACAACAATAATGTTGTATGTAGAAAAATTAATACCACCATTACACCAGATTTCACAGTAAGCTATACATGACTCATTAGGAATGAAGTATTTGCAGTTTGGAATGATAGCTTTCCTGTCATAACATGTTTTTGATGTAGCTAAAATTTAATGAGTAATTTTATTCTGATGTTATCTGTCTCCTTAATTACTTCTACTTTGTTTTTATCTATCCCTAATAAACAGACCATTTCTGGTTTAATTCACTTTTTTTTTCTTTTTTAAACATGGCAGCCAGTTCTGCCATGTCTGAGAGGAAAATGTAAACTGTAAATGTTTTAAAAAAAAAAAGAGGGGAAAAAAAAAAAAGAAAGGACCTGGCGTGTCCCAGTGATGAGAAAAGAGGCCCATTGAATTGTTGAATTGTAAAGGCTTTTGGCTGTGCTGTAGTTTGATAGTGGGGAGCACGCACAGACTTTACCAGTAAGTCCTGGCAGTGGTTTTTCCACTATGACACCCTGACTATGGAGAATGACAGAGAGCTACTGAGTGAGTCAGTCAGAGAAGCAGGGAGGAATGATGAGTGGTCATTTTGGCATCCATACGTGACAGAGGGATGGGCTTTTTGAACATTTGGGCTGACAGCAGCAAGTCCTCAGTCCTTACTCTAAATTAAAAGTCACACATGAGGGGAGAGGCAAAGGAGGAGGGAGAGAGGCAGCCAGAGACATGGGGACTGGAATGGCCTAGATCCACCGCCTCTGCATTAGTACTGTCTCACTGAGTCATACGGCGAGAAGGGAGAGAGGCACAAACGAATGCATGTTTCAAATATAAATCAACCATGAGAATATTCAGTTTGACGACTTATATTCGGAATGACCTTTAGGATAAGCATTTAAATTGAATTGTACAATGTCACCTTTACTGCCACCAAACCGGCTCATTAAGTATGATGTCATTACCTATGTCCTTCAGTTCCCAAACACAAGACTGAAAGTTATAAATGGTCTACAACATTAACATCCAGACATCCATGACAAAGAGGACTCGTGAGGTTTAGTTATAGACCATATAGCAAATGGACAGAGATACCACTGACATCATCCACTGTTTCAGAAGTCTCTTTTTGAAGTCTTAAGTTGAGGATTTTTGCGAGGAATGGATGTGACAAGGAAGGGTGGGTGCTAATGAGCAGACAACTACAAGTTATCAGGGTGGGGTTTACCACCAATGATAATCCTCCATTTTGAAACATGGCATGACCAAGACTTACAAAATACCTTTTTTTTTTTTTGTAAATTTAATATGACCGAAAACGAGTGATTAAGCCAATAAACTCAACAGGGAAGTGTTTACTGAGGTCAGAAAGATGTTTTCACATAGACTTCCACAGGGCCAGAAGCCCTTTTTTCCCCTTAATCACAGACATCACTATTTGGTGGCCTAGAGATAAAAATGCAGGTTCTGCTCATGCTACGGAGATATGGTTAGCAGGTAAAGCAGATTTTATACTTTATGTATCCATAAGTTGGTAAATCCATAAGCTTGGTAAATTTTGTCACTGGACAGTGTCCACCTGTTTTTTGTGACTGCATGGACTCATCCATGGAGAATTTGTATTACAATGTACCAACTATGCATCTGCCCAGGCAGTGGGCTTCAAGCAAACTTTAAAGTATAACAGGACTGACTACTTGGCCGTCCAGTCTCTAACTGCCTGTATCCGCAGCAGCATCAGTAAAGCAGGCCTAGAGCCACGTCGGTGATCAGTTACCCATGGATTGCAGGTTAGATGCTGAATTGTCTGCAAACATTTGCCAAGCAGTAGTGAAACTGTGAAAAGGTGATGCAAACCAGAAACAGAGAAGATTCGCCTTAAAAGTAAAAAGTTGTCTCATCTGCTCCAGCCAACACATATCAAATTTGGGGGAATACACCTTTCCCTAGTGGCCAGAGGTCATCATGTGGTGTGACAGGTCCCCTAGACCTGTGCGACAGAGGACTAATATAACACATTAGCACAGGGAAGACTTAGGATGACTTTTCCTCACTAAAGTTAATACTTAAAGTCCCTGATCAGCAGAGACACATGCCATCACATGGCAGGGAGCAGACACTGAAAATGGACCAAACCTCGGCCAAGAGAAAGTCTGAGATGATCCCACAACACGGGTTAGTCATTAATATGTTGCATTGTGGGGCAGCATGGTGGTTAGCACTGCTGCCTTCACTTAACTTACTACTAATTTTTTTCTGTTTAAATATGCAACAGGCTTCAATTTGCATGAATATCTGATAGACATGAACAAGAAAAATACCTAATGATGTATTTGAGCCATTATTTTTCCACTAGTCTGAAAGAAGACATGTTACAAAAGCAAAATAAACCAGAAACTCATAATTCATTATGAATAAAAAGCAGTGAATAAAACCAAACGTGTTTTTGCCTGAAGTCTCTTGCCACAACACAACATGCATATAGCACAGTTTAAATCAGCCTCGCACCAAAGTCAGTTCTTATGAATAAAACAAGGCTCTTTTACACATAATTGTAGGTACACGCGCACACACACACACACGTTCTCAGTTACGTAAGCTGTGATGGTTTGTGAGCAGCAGGTTTGAATAATGCGGAGTGAAACCTGGCATTAAAAGGATTAGCAGCCAAAGAAAACACAGTGCTCCGAGTCCAGACATCAGAGGACAGAAATGATGCTCACATCAGCAATAAAAGGGGAGGAGAAAAAGGTTGTAGGATGTCCAAATGATGCACTGATACGATGGGCCTCTACACAGGATTCATTTTAATGACTGGTAACTTATAAGTTGTGTGACAAATTTAATCAGTGACAATAAATCAGCTGATATTGACCTATCACAGATATATCAGCACCGTTACCCCACACAGGCGCATTATATTTGTGGTGGCAGATGGGAAAAAGGTCCCTGCATTTACATGGCAAAGGAGGGTCATCAACGCTTTTCCAGTAAAGTAGTAAACAGTATAATTTATGAAGATAATTGACGGTGCAATAAACTGCTTTCCAGTCGATTCCTTATCCTGCAGGTGAACTCCACCATCTACAACTACAACTGTTCATGAATGACAAAGAAAATAAAACAAAGAGTATTTGGGCAGTAACATTATTTTTGTAATTTGTGCACCACCACAGTGAATTTTAAATCAGCTTTAATTCAAGGGGTTTTGCTATTACAGCTATTTTTTTTTTTTAATATACATAATCACCCAATTTCCATTATAGGAACCATTTGCAGTACTTGGAAGAAAATCTGCAGTCAGTAGCTGAATGCCCAAATCACCAAATGCTGTGTTTTCACCCTGGAGATGCTCTGCCAGACTTTTACATCAGCCAGTTTTTAGATACTGCTTGTTTGTGGGTTTCTCTAGCTTCAGTTTTAGTGTTTCTTTCTGTTTATTTTTTCATGGTATGAGGGAACAGGCTGAAAATCTGCACTAAAAATATAATATAATATGAGAGGATATAGATATATATAGATATATATATATATATAGATAGATAGATATATTTATTTATTTTATTTTTAGGGTTTTTTTTAAACCTCCCAAAATCAAATTCTTTATATTGAATCCTTAAGCGTCTGTACGGGAGGAAAACTGAGTCACACTGATGTCTGGGTTACAAACCTTTACAACTCACACCTGCTACAGAGTCACCACCTTAAAAGCTAGCACAATGTGTTATAAGTGTGTTTGTGTTGGCTGGTGGGAGGCTGTTATTCTCATACAGACACACAAGTCTGACTGAGTCATCCGCACCTCTCATGCCCTGCTCTACATCTCAACAAATTTCTCTCCATATTCAGCAGGTTTCTCAGCCAATTCAGGGAAAGCAGTGGGCAGAAGCAGCGGTACTAAAATTCTTTTTGGCCAGCAGCATCAGCACAGTCATATGTTTCCATTTTAGAGCTGATGATGTGCATTAAACAATGGTCTCTCCTAGGGATGGGCATTATTATTCTAATGAATAGCCAGCAGCTGATAGGATGTAACAGAACAAAAACAGATGACCCCATGCTACTAAAAAGCAAGCGCTGTACTCTTTATGCACAATTATAGTTTCTCACATAGAGAACATTTAAGGTGCACTTCATGTTTGCACTATGAGAAATATTGCATATGTTAATTGAGTAATATGATTAATGCAGGAGCTCAGACGACAGAGTGGGACATGCTACAATAGCTGGGAGAAAACAGGAAATAAAGTGATAACCTCCATGATAATTGTGTCCCCATTTTCACTTTTCCACCCCCAGACCTGATGTGGAGGGGTTTTTTTCTGAGCTGTGACATCATCATCTTTTAAGGAAAAGACTGCAGCAGTGGCCAGCTGGCTAGTGCAACAATCAAACCTTTAGACATCATCTCTTGGTAACACCAACCCTCACAGTCTACGCAGTGCCTGAGGAATATCAAGCTCTGAGTCTATACAGCAATTTTCAAAGCTGTGAAAATGAGAAAAGCCTCATATCAACACTGCCAGATTATTATCTATTTCTATGATGTAACAAGCAAGCTAGACATAATTACAGCCTGTTACATTTAGTTCACAGAAGTATGATCTTTGTGTTGATCAATATGGTGAGTTTACACTGCATATTCTTACCAAACAGATCAATCACAGGCCTGAGGTCTGTGTAGACACATTTCTGGGAAGGTGCATGACATAGACATACATAGACCTATGCCACCAATTTAATGCAGCACTATAAATAAAGCACAAGCCCCTTAAAAAGGTTAGGGCTTTTTCAAACCGACAGCTTAAGGGATAGGATAAAATTATCAATAATCAAGTAGAGCTATTCAGATTAGCATCTCCACTGCACACTTTCACTATGAAACTTCAGGGAATACTGGAATCTTTTTTAACTTTCACCATCTGTAATGCATCTTGAAAAACATGAAAAATTTGCAAATCCTGAAACATATTTGCTAAGAGCAAGGCTTTTAGTTCACATCACAAGTGCAATACGTCCGTGTTGCCTCCTGTTTTATCTCACCATCACCTATCAAACAAAGTATACTAAGCATTTCCTTTTGATTACTTTGGTTTGCCTTCTACATATTGCTGCTTCTCTCCCATCCCCCCCTTTTGCTGCTACCTGCGAACTAATTTGAGCTGTGGAAATACAAATATAGACATTGAAGGTTCAGGGAGCAGCAGAATTGATCAGTGATGAATCACTGAGGAAATTGGGTGCACCAAGATCAATAATGCTTAGCTTTGGTCGTTCCCAAATCTCTTAGGCTTCTTCGGAACAACAAACACCTACCAACAAAAACACAATGATACAAAAATATGTCTTTGTATACGTTTCTTTTTTTTGTAATGCAGGGGAAACAAAATGTTGCTGTTCAGTTTTTCTTTACCTAGCATCAGCTGATAGAAGACGAGCAGCAGATCAATAACTGGAAATGTTAAGCTCCAATCCCTGACCCAGTTTCCTCTCTGTACTCATGTAAGATTACAAGTGAAGACACGAGGACGGAGCACTGAGTGGATTAGCCAATGATAGCGCCACCGTCACCGCACCTAAACCCCTGACGACAGCAGAGCTATCATAAGCGCGGCTTAGTGACAAACCAAACAACAAAATGTTGTTTCCTGCAAGCTCTGTCATGCCACTTTCACTGAGACAACCCTTATCTAGATATTTCTGCTTTTGTATCCAGCTTGCTCTCAAAAGGTTAACAAATATAAATGTCCAAGCATAGCTACAGAGACAGAGCCAAGTCATGCGATAACTATGAGAAGTATTCTCCGATTAATTACAGTTCAACAGTGCCAGCTAGTGATGATGAAACTAGGAGGCGCTGCCATATATTGTTTGTACCTTGTCAACATGAGAATCAGATAAGTGAGCCTGGGTAGCTGCTTGACTGCTAAACTAGCAAAAAGATGATTCTTAAATTCTGCCTGGATTGACCAAAAAAGCTAAAAAAAAAACAAGAGATCTGCAGCAAAGTGGAAATAACAGCCAAAGCCCAACACAACCACATGCCTTTAACTATAAACTCAAAGAATGACAATAAAACATCAGCACCATCCTGTGGTGACAATCAGGATGCAATTCAAATTTTCTCCAGTAACTCTCGTGAGAAAGATGGCCTGAAAACACCAGGGTCTCATTATTTCTCTCATTTCTGCCTCCCCTGTCCTTCTGCCTGTGACCTGGAAATTTAATATCACTACAGCATGTTGAAGGGCGTCTTAACTCCCATAATGCATCTGTAGGAAAGACGACATTGGCACACAGCTGGCATAAACAAACCACTTCTGGAGGATGACTCTTTAAACGACTAGTCCAATTTTCTGCCCTTCATGCATGCAATTAAAATTGATCTCGTCATGGGCGTCATTACATCTGAGAACAATAGATCCTTCCATTGTTGGTGGAAGTGACACAGATGCAGGGAGAGAAGATGTGGATGTAAAAAACAGAAATGAGAAGGGGTGCACGGTTCTGAGTAAAGACATGGATTGATACTAAAAGACTGAATATGATTGTTGGAGGAATTGCGTTCATGTCACCATGCTGATATTTACTTGACTAAAATTCAACTTGAATTCTTTGTTCCTCGTTAATAAAAGTTGTTGTGGTGTGAGCTTTGAACATTTTTATCCTTTTTGAAGTGGAAAAAGTGTGCGAAGTAGTGGTCTAAAAGGAGCCAAGGACTCATTTTCTGCCCCACTCGAGTTGGACTTCCTAACCTGTGGATGAGCTCAGTAGGATGCTTTCACATGTTAAAAGATTCATCCATGTGATATTTGGGAAGTTTAGTAAAATCAGCAGTCAATATCGAGAGATGAACCAACACACTGCCCTCATATTAGACATTGATCTTAACGAGTTGATACTAACAATTTATTTCAATTACACCAAGAGGCACACCATAAGTGACTGTGACAATATACCCTATAACTACAGCTCCTAGCCTTCCAACCTATTACATTACGTTATAACAGCATAAAGCATGTGATAAGAAGCTGTAACAGGCATTTGTTCATTCAAGTGTTCTCAGCATTGAGCCTAAAAGGAAATTAATTTCTCTTTGCTTCACCTTTTCCTCCTGTTTTACAAATATGAAATAAAATAAATAACTGCTGACTGTCACAGACCAACAAGGTGAGGCTATACTACTAATGCAACTGCCCGTTTGAGGATGACTAGGAGGTATTAGCTTGTACACACTGCCATCTGCTGGTACATTCCTGCAGCCAAACTTTCTCTAATTCAGCACACTCCACACTGTACACATCTTATGGTGAATTGCCCCTCAGAGAAATAATTCAAATTTGGCATCTCACAAACTGACTCGTGAGCTGAAGTTCACCATTCTCAAACACAAACCTTATCAGATGTTTAAAAAGAAAAAAAAACAACTAGGTTTCTTTGATACTGCAGAGAATTAAACTGCCTGTGACACCTTGATACCTCATTAAAGCAAAACATCTCAAAAATTATAGAGGAAAAAAAAAAATCTGTCATAAAGAGATTCTGATGTAATTTAGATTGTGATACATCGTAGGTCTGAGGCATTTTTTTTTTCTTCATTATAAATTGGTTTATGTATAAACCTGGTCAAATGATGCTGATTAATTGGTTTAAAGTTAACTCTCAGCAAGTTTTCCACACATATACTAAGACTATTTCCAGACTAAGAAAAAATTAATGAAGGAAAACTTTATGGTCCTGGCTTAGACCATGTCCTGAACCAACCCCTAATGAAGCCTAAAATAAGCTAAGCTCTTGGCTGCTGAAAACTTATAATTTCCCAGAATATATTAACTGCTATGTAGTGTT
>VUQG01025009.1:1567-22080 GCA_015106755.1 Etia nguti | reverse complement strand
ACAACCGCAAAGCTCTCCAGAGAGTGGTGCGGTGTTCTGAACGGATAATTGGAGGTGAGCTTCCCTCCCTCCAGGACATCTACAGGAAGCGGTGTCTTAGGAAAGTGGGGAGGATCATCAAAGACTCCAGTCACCCCAGCCATAAACTGTTCAGACTACTTCCATCAGGCAGGAGGTTCTGCAGTATCCGGTCCCGAACCAGCAGACTGAGAGACAGATTTTTCCATCAGGCCATCAGACTGCTGAACACTTCATAGACACCTCACCTTCACTTACCAGAACTTCAACATTATGCACTCCATACTGTATATAAATGCCACTTGTTTTGCACATTTCCAACTGCCGACCTCTGTATATTTTATTTTATTGTTTATTCTATTCTATTTAATTTTTAAAATATATATATATATACATACACACACACACACACAGATATACATATTTAGTATACACATTCAGTAATGCACATACACTCTTATATTGTACATATATCTATTCATATAATTCTCAGATTCCCATTCTTGTATTTTGCACACCTCTGTTGCTTGTGAAGCTTGCACACAAGAATTTCACTCGCATGTGCTGTACCAGTGTACCTGCACATGTGATGTGACAATAAAAGTGATTTGATTTGATTTGCTTTCTTACACAATGATTAACACTTTCTGATACTATACCTGTCTGTCTACTTAAATAATAGGATATAAACATTTAAATTAAAAGCATGGAGTTAAAACTGAAGACACATGTAAACACCAAGTTCAAAGTATGCCCACGATTACATGTAGGCCCAACAGAATGCTGTTTTAAATCAGATGGCTTCAGTTTCACGAGGAACTGGTAGTGACTCAGTCAGTACGATTGTCAACATGGACACTAAAATCACCAGCTTAAGTGATTCAATCACACAAAAGAACCATGGATGATAAATGAAAAGCTTACGTAATCCTAGCAGGGTGGTCGATATCTGCACAGACATCAGGGGTTTCACACTTTACTTTAAAACCCAGCACCTCAAAACTGCACGCATCATTCACCTCAACAGAGGAGCATTTGAACCACTGTGAAAAACTGCAGGAAACTTCCACCCTGTCCACTTTTATATGTGATAAGTATTATTCACAAACAAGAAGGTCGTCTCTAGATTTCATTTTTATCCTAAAATTATCCAATCAAGCTGATTTCAAGTTATAAAACCAGTTTACTATGAAGTCGTCTAACATCAAGAAAACCAAACTTAACCAGGCTGGATGGAGGTAGAAATAAAACTTTAGTTTGTAAGAGAATACTTCATAAATTGGATGACACAGCAGACTTTTAGTTCTTAGGACAGGAATATGAAAAATATTATCAGAGCTGAACATGTATCAGTGTTCAGAGTGAAAGTGAGATCATAGCAATTAGGACCAACTTTTTTTCTAATCACTGATGGATCGGTCGACGCGTGTGGGCAGTTGTGCAGTAATACTTGTTGGAGTCTTTTGGATATGGTGTACACTGCGTGATTTGTTAGTGGACAGTATGGCAGTCCCAGATTTGTTTAAGTGGAGCCCGTCTAAACCAAAAACATGTTTCCCATCCTATAAAGCCCAGCCTGTCTGAGTTATAGGCAGAGGAAAGCAGGTGTTGAGGCTGAGTACCCACAGCCACAGGTGGGAAAACACAACAAATGGAGTCCAACTCTACATCTGCTGAGGCACTGGTGACAGCAGCCACTGTAATTATCAAATCTGTGCACCATTCTTCATATCTAACTTGGCAGATGGAGATCCATATTTGCAGTTCCATGATGGTTTGGATCGGGCAGAGACAGCTGTCACACCTCAATGGAGAGGTGAGTGGAAGCACATTTTAGTGAACTGTAGATGGGGAAACAGAGAGAGGCTACGGCAGCACTGGTGCAGCTTTTTTTAAAGATCAGGTATAACAGTTAATTAATTTCACAGGCCTAGGATGGAAACCTTGCTCTCTAAAGGGAGACCACAGCACTGTCTTAGCTTGAGCAGTCATAAATTTCTGACTGATTTCATCTAGAAAGGGAAGCTTACCAGTGACATCCAGACACTGGGCCTTCAGACATGAGTAAAACTCCAACAAGATGTAGTCCGTGTTGGCCGGCTGGGCTCTGGGCTGGAAGACCACTTTTAATCCTTGTGAGAGCATGAAGTAACAAAATGACTAAAATCAGTTTAAAATTAGGTTAATACCTGAAAGCATACCTAAGAGTTCACAGTATCCTCAGAGAGAGAGTAGCTGAATTAAATGTCAGAGACACTCAGAGGTGAATGCTGACTGCAGACACACCTTTGTGACCAGGGCAACATGCAGACGGACTGGTCTGATTGGTCTGATGTAAAAACACACAAACCTGATTTCCCTCCGAACTCACTGACAGTCTGTGAAATCAGGGATGCCATCAATCACTGAATTCCACCATTCCAGTTACTGTGAGCTGATCACACACTGGAAGAAACAACTAACAAAAGGAAATCAGTGACAGGAAGTTGTTTGTCATTTAGACTGGGTGATAGGGGCTTTATGACCCAGCAGCGCTCCGGTGTATCTGGTCACAGTACAGGTACGGGTGCACCGAGCACCTCCATCAGACTAAAGTCTCGGAGTCACGTGACAGGACAGTTTAAGCATGTGATGTTGTGTGTAAATTTAAAGTATGTCATCAGGTGATGACTAGGACCTACTGAAAGGAGGTGGGGCTCCTTACAGATCAGATCTCCTTTTTGTTCCTTTAAAGCTGGGGTGGGGAACTCCAGGCCTCAAGGGCCGTTGTCCTGCATTTTTTAGGTCTCACCCCGGGTGAACACACCTGAATCAGATTATTAGTTCATTACCAGGCCTCTGGAGAACTTCAAGACATGTTGAGGAGGTAATTTAGCCATTTAGATCAGCTGTGTTGGATCAAGGACACATCTAAAACCTGCAGGACACCGGCCGATGAGGCCTGGAGTTCCCCACCCCTGCTTTAAAGCCACCAATCAGCACAAACTCCTGCCCTGTGATTCTAAGGATTCAACAAGAACACCTGAAAAATCCTTCTGGGTCCAGGATCCAAAATCTCCTCCAGACCTTCACAAGTTTCAACAGCTGCACTTGAGACAGTCCAGCACAGCAGGGTGCAAGATGCTAGCATGGACTGGAAGTCCCGAATGCAAAATGGGAACTAACAATGCAGTTTTAAAATCCTTCTCAGGGGCCTCACCACCACCACTCACATCTCGCATCATGTGAGTTAAATAGGTCACATGAACGACCCTCTTAAGGGACACTCCCACTAGGGTTTAAAAAACCTGTGACTCTCCACCATTTGGTTTTAGAACTGGAGAAGCTTCTCTGATGAAACATCTTCAAGAAACTTAAAGAAGTCCAGTCGCTTTTCTTTCCAAGCTCCTTCGATTAATAAGACCTGGATGACTGAGAACCTACACAGACATATCAGTTGGTGGAGTTCTACTGTTTGTCCACTAGATAGAGTAGACTGAGCATCTGATGAGCACCATTTGGACATGTTGATGGAGACTGAAAGCACTGAAAGGTCAGGGGTCAGGGTCTGCTTATAGCTAAGGGTGTCTGTGAGGTGAGCTTATGTTTGTTTGCGAGGACAGCAGCTGACAGGAAAAGCCAGAAAAGAGCCCGAGACTTCTGGAACTCCACAAACTGATAAAAGTGAGACGAGGAAGTAAAAAAAAGCTTTCATAGCAACCAGAGGTCTGATAATTTCTGGTTGCTATGGAATAGATGCTCTGAAAGGGTTTTTTCCTCTGTGAAATCCTGGATCTCCTGCCAGGTATCAGTCACCATCATCATCCTCTACGTGTGTACGGAAACTCTGCCCTCCTAAGGGAAACTGTTAAGTCTTCTTCTACACCATCATTTCATGTCACATTCACTTCAGTATTCAGGGAGGGTTACTGATTTTTACAGAAAATATTTGAAAGGGACTCCAGCTTTTACTGAACCTTTCAGGTTTAAAACGGCCTGTATTTGTATAGCGCTTTACTCAGTCCCTAAGGACCCCAAAGCGCTTTACACTACATTCAGTCATTCACACACTGGTGATGGCAAGCTACATTGTAGCCACAGCTGCCCTGGGGCGCACTGACAGAGGCGAGGCTGCCGGACACTGGCGCCACCGGGCCCTCTGACCATCACCAGTAGGCAAACATGGGGTTAGTATCTTGCCCAAGGATATTTGGCATGTAGACTGGAGGAGCCTGGGATCAAACCATCAACCTTCCAGTGAGTAGGTGACCCGCTCTACCACCTGAGCTACAGCCACCCTTTCAGTTTTACAATGAACTTTGGGTTTGTACCCAAACTGTTTGCAGAGTTATTCTCAGTTTTTACTCCAAATTCTCATTTTAGATGATTTTAACTTGAACTTCTGATTCTGTCCTTACCTCACTCAGTCTGTACGTGTACTGGGCTCCACTCTTGGCTTGGACCGGCACTACCATCTCAACCCTGACAGCCTAAATCAAAACTGATTTATCCAGAATACCTGTCAGGAGCTGGGTCTCTGACCCAGCGTTTTGAGTTTATTCTGTATTTTTGAGTTTCTTATGTAAAGTTTGTGATTATAAGTTCTTGTGTTATTCTTATTTAGGGTCTAGTTAAGTTTTAGTTTAGCCATTACTATCATCTGTCTCCTTGGGTTTTGTTTCTTGTCCAGTCTGTCATGTGTTTTAGGTCTGTGTGTTCCATATTGTCAAGCTTGCGTTGTCATATCTATGTCCCGCCAAGTTTCCTGTTTTATTTTGAAAGTCTTGTGTTTCTATGGCCAGTGTGTTTAATTTTACTCTTCCCTGTGACGTCGTTATGTTCATTCTAATCAGCTGTTTCTCCGTGTGTCTCCACTTCCCCTGATCACCTCCTGTGTGCGTTTAGTCTGTGTGTTCATGTCGTGTTTCGAGGTTTTTCTATGTATCCATGCTCAGGGTTTTTCATGTTTTAGTCTTAGTTCACCCAGCTTAGGTTATTGTTTAGTTTCGTCTTTGCCTTTGTTTTGTAATGTTTTCCAGCCTTAAATAAACAGCTCATCCTTATTTAAATCAAAGTTGTTGGTTTTTTTTACAATTTCTGTTAAATCAGGGAACTTTTCTTAAGAAAAATGAAACGACTGAAACATTTATAAGTGCTTTATGTGCATCGCCCAACACAAACTATGATTGGCTGGCTCAGTGAGGTGACAGACACAGGCTGCAGAGTGTATACAGGTTTTTATTTGTAATATTCTGGAAACAGCAACATAAATAAAAGCTTTCATTAAGTTCTCCTCAGCACCAGAGCCATTCATAAACAGGGTTCAGGCAAAGCCACACCCACAGGACCGGCTGAGACCGCGACCTGCAATTCTGTTGGTGAAACGCTAAAATCGTCCACCATGATTGTCTCTCTCTGTGTGCTTCAGGAGAACGAGGACGACGAGGACGACATGGACACCAAGAACAAAGGAATAAATATTCTTCTTCCTGCCTCCTGCTGCTCTATGTACATTATTAACAGTCTGAAACAACCCAGCAGCCTGCCTCGCCCAGCTGCTGCGTGACGACACAACAAAGAAACACTGAAAACCACAAAGTGAAGGGAGTCAAGGACCAGACGTAGGGCGATGTGCTTCGATGTTTCCAGTTCAGTTACTTTTAAATCTGAAGCAGCAGAGATTAAACATCACAGAAGAAAACGGATGATGACTCTCAATGTGTCTTTAAACATCTAAGTGGAAAAAAACCCAAGAAGAAAAATGACTTTTTTTTTTACTGTGCTTTCTGAGGTTAGACCAACCAGAATCATACACAAGTCCTCAGGTGTAAAAAAAACATAGAAAACTCATCGTTTCATTTTGAGCAATGAACTCTGTGAGTGACACAGCTCTGGAACAATGGGCAGCAATTGGCCTTGAGTTGAGGTTATTTTGAGGATCCAGTTGATCAACTTGATCAGTTTTTCTTCTGTTGGATCGCTCATTTGGGTTTATTGGTTCCAGCTCCTCAAACTGAATCGTACTGATGGTCCATGATGACATGAGGTGCTTCTCGAAGCTCAAGTCTGATCAGGGATCATTATATCCTGATATCTCTCTGCCATCTCTGTGGCCTCCTCACATATTTCTAGAACTGATTAAACCAAGCTCTTCTAACACATCTGCATGTTGCTCTGCAGAGATTAGGAATTCACGTCAGACTGATCAATCAGAGGAAAGTGTTTGGATTTAAAACCTGTGAAAATCTGAAACATGTTGGCATTTTTACTTGTTGATACACATAAATAAAGAAAAATATATAAACAAATGTTGGCATCATTCAGCTACTAATCATGTCTGTGCTTAATTAAACACAATAACGAGCCTGAGCTCTGATGTTATGTATACCAGAGGTCCCCAACCCCCGGGCCACGGACCGGTCGTTTGGTACCGGGCCGCGAGAGTTGAGACTCGGTGTGAAATTTATGGTTTTCAGGGTTTTTATCGTTTTTTTATCATTATTTTTTTTAGCCTTTTTATCCTTAACTCGTTTTCCCTGGGTCTTTTCCCGTGCGTTATGAATAAATCTTATTTTTTTTGGTACCGGTACTGGTTTTATTTTGTTGTATTTTTCCGCGACACCTTAAAGGCCGGTCCATGAAAATATTGTCGGACATAAACCGGTCTGTGGCACAAAAAAGGTTGGGGACCGCTGATGTACACAACTCGACCAATGCTGAACTAATCACTAATTACTTGCTGTGATCATTTCATACCAGACAGCTGCCAGCACTCACTACATCTTTATAAACAAGCGTGTCAGCAGACTCTGCTAATTTTGGCAGACTCAGCTGAATTTCGGCAGACTCTCGGCCGAGCGTCGGCAGACTCTCGGCCGAGCGTCGGCAGACTCTCGGCCGAGCGTCGGCAGACTCTCAGCTGAGTGAAGGCAGACGCGGCTGTGTTCTGACAACTCTGGCTCTGTGATGGCTGTCAGATTTGGTTTGATTTTGGGCCTCTTTGGGGGAAGATTTGGCAGATTCAAATTGGTGAAGTTTGTTTGGTTAAATAAGTTTTATCATAACTGGCCGGACTATGGCACTCAGATTCAGGCCAAGTGACTTCCTCTGGCCTGCTGGGTTTGGGCCTCTGCAGGGTCAAACCATCTCAGCTACCTTGGTAAGCGTGATCCAGCCACCTTTCAGTCTTGTTTCCAGAGGGATGATGAAGTTCACCTTTCTTCCTAAAGACATGAATTCACAACTGAAAGTCCATCTGATTTCAGGGTCCCTTCAGTCTCAGAGGTAAGTGGGTTTATGTGAGGGTTAATGATTCTCTGCAGACAGGAGCTTCTTCCTGACAGGTTAGCTGATTTCAACCGGCAATC
Organism: Etia nguti; assembly: GCA_015106755.1. Classification (NCBI taxonomy): domain Eukaryota; kingdom Metazoa; phylum Chordata; class Actinopteri; order Cichliformes; family Cichlidae; genus Etia; species Etia nguti. Next base: position 14,716 of record VUQG01025009.1, on the reverse strand, counting down.
GGACACGGTTAAAGATTCCTGTACAAAACATGACTGCAAGGACATCCTGTTTGGAATCCTGGCTGTAAGGACTTCCTGTGCTGGTGGTGGGGATGGCTGACAGGTGAGGTGACCCACTCTGATGGTGTTTTTATTGTTTCAGTTTCATTGAAACAACAAAAGGATAAAAAAAAAACAAAGTGACACGAGGTGAACGCTGAGTGTCGCTCACGGAATCCAACAGTTCAAACCAGGCAGTGTAAACATGCCTTCATCCTCCTCCTCTTCTTCAGTCAGTAGTCTCTCTGCTCCTCCTCCTCTGTAATGAAGGAGGCTCTAAGCAGAGTTCAGGTACTCCAGAGCGACTTCATAACAGAACTTATACTGTTCCTATGGAAACACAGAGATCAGATGACATTAATTCACATTTTTAAAAAAGAAACACTTTTTATTACACAGTATGATGTAAAAACAACTCAGTATCCACAACCGGTCACTCCATGTGTTCAAGCTCTCCATCTTGTTCTTTTTTCCTGACGTAGTTCTGGCATAGCTTGGACTCATGTTTTGGATCATTATGTTGCTGTAGGATGACCCCCTGACCAACTAGGTGCATACAGTACTTGTACTATGCTTTCATTTCAGAGTGCAATGAGACATTAAACTGCATAACTTTCAATTAAAAAACAGAAAAATTGGCGTGTTCTAAAACTTTTGACCAGTAGTGTATGTTAATATAATTCAATAATTATTATAAAACATAACAGAAAATTATGAAATACAAAAATTCTAATATGTTCTAATAATAAATGACAATATATCATTATTATTCAGAAAATGTTTTTATATTTTAGTCTTAAAAAATACAGTTATGGATTCAGTGTTAAGTTCCTTTTTGATTTAAATGTAAAATTAACCATTTTTTTGTATTTTAGTCATAAAATACAAATACAAAATAATTTGCTAAACCACTGAAGAAATGGAGAAAAGAAATAATAAAGAACTAATAATAATTAAAGTTAAAGCGAGCCCGTGTCTGTGATGAAGGTTGGTGTTTACCAGCAGGTCGACCATGTTCGGCTTGTTGTTCCTTAAAGTTTTTACAGCGTGAAAAACGTCGACGCAGCGCTGCTGACGCAACATCTCACACACGATACTGATACTGCAGAACACACCACTGCGACCTCCGCCATTCCTGAGGAGGAGACAGGACAGAGGAGTCAGGAGAGAGGAGACCTTTGACTTTTGAGCTCTCTGTCAACAGTTACATTTAGAAACACATAAAAATATTACTGCACATATTCACAAGCACACCCCACAAAAACAGAAACATTTACAATTGTCATAAACCAAGAACAAGCAAATCATTGTTCAATGTACACAAGACATTTGTTTCCAACCAAACAGAAACAAAATGATCCACACCTGCCACCATTATATAATAAGTAAATTCTATCTTAATACGTGCAGACACCAAACTTTTGAACATAAGTTCTAAATTCGTAGACCTTTCCATTTTGTTTCTCCAGGTTAGCCAGATTCCCCTTTTTGCCTGACCCACAGGAAAGCTGCAAAGACTAATCTGTTTCCATTGTGCTGCTGTTTTTGAACATGTAAATGAACATTGTATTCTCCAGCAATTGTCCATATCCAACCAACCACTGTTGCAGTAATGGGAAGAGAAGAACAAGCCTGGGACACCCAATCCACAAATGTTGCAGGGTCTATTCAGCTTGACAAAAAGCACAGTTACCCTCTACACTTTGGACCATATGTGCAACATGTCCGGTTGTGGTCATGGCCCCATGGACCACCCACCACCGGAGATCCACGGTGTGTTTCTTCCAGTGAGGTTTGTACAAGGACTTCCAGCTGCCTCTGGGAGAACCTGCTGCAGAAATACTGTACCACCTCACAAAGAACTTTCATACTTAAAGCATATAAGGTCTTCTTTGATCCTTTAGGAAAATCCATCATTTTTGGTACCCTAAAAGACAAAAGCCTACTTCTTACTCTACTGCAGCACTGTGAAGACAGTGAAACCTTCCAAAAGAGCACCTTTTGTGCTCCGAACATTTTACTGTGCCTTTAAAGGAGTTTTCCCTCATTTCTTCCTCCTCAACTTAGAATCTTTTTTGTGTGCTTGGCTGTTCATAGCCGACCACTCTCCTTATCTTTAGAACCAATTTTATAAACTGATCGACATCTGGAAAAAAATCTTCCACAGTCTGTCTGCCAAATGTCTCGTCTTAAAATTAGTTTATGTCTTGTAAGGAGTAGGATTGCTGATGCTCGTCTTATGAAACAACAGCAGAAAACTGTGATAAGGAATCGTCTTCAAACAAGTTCAAAGAACCTGCAGTTCCATTTTCATCTTCAGCCTCACCTGTCCTTGCCTCTGTCTGTCCACTGTCCCTCCCATGTCTAACAGACAGAGGAGGCGAACCCTCACTGGGGAGGGACGCCATGGCTCAAAGTAAAACTGGCCAGCTAGCTAAACCTACTCACTCTACACAACACAATGAAATAAACCTGTCTTACCCTGTAACTAACCATTAAGGTTGGGCGATATGTAACATTTTTCCAACCGACAATCATCAGTCCAATAAATGACGACAGGCGTTCGTGCAGACTTTTTGATGGGCGGAGCAAAGTAATCATGCATGGACTGATTTGCACATTTAAGTTTTGTTTGGAAGGAATATTTTACTCCCTTGTTTGTTTCAGTATTAATATAGCTACTTTTTGGATTATTCATTTATTTATTTGAGATGCGCCAAATTGCACAAAAGACATGACGTCAGAGATTTTATGTTCGCTGGAAACAGAGACATTTTGATTTTTAACTTTTTGTTTAATTTGTATTTGTTGTTTGGCCGAGTGTGTATGACAGATAAACACCGGAATGGCCTGTAAACACAGTTATATTGCAAAAAAGAAGCCAGTTTCTTTGTCTCCCTCCCCACCACTGTGGGTTTTTTTTATTTAAATAAAATGTTTTTCTTTTGTTCTGAGTGCGTACAAAGCAAAGAAACTGGTCTCCAATTTTTGAGCAGGCCCAGATCCCCTTTCTTTGGCAGTAGTGTCAAAACTGCCCTTGTGCAGCTTGTTGGCAAGATCCCAGTGTTCATACGGTATGTTAAAACCTCATGTATGTCTTCTCCTAGCAGCGTCCAGAATTTCTGATAAAACTCTGCAGGAAGACCATCAACTCCTGACAACCGACCACAGTTGAGTAGTTGAACCGCCGAAGACATCTCATCAAAAGAGACAGCAGACTCCAACAAAGCCGATTCAGCCTCATCCAGCCGCAGCAGCCCCTCCAGCATCTTCGTCACACATTCAGGGTCACATATTTCAGCACCAAAGAGGCTGGCAAAAAAGTCAATGGCAAGCTTCCTCATTCCTGGTGGGTCAGATGTTACCTTCCCATTTTTAAGCTTGAGGTGCATCATTTGGTTTGACTACCGAAAACTTTTCTCCAGCTTGAAGAAGAAACTTGTTGGAGCATCTATTTCTTTAATAGTAGAAATCCAGGTTTTAACTAGAGCACATTTTGCTCTTTCATGGAGAAACTTGCCTAAAACCTTCCTCCTACTATCCCAGGTCCTCCCAGCCCACTGTTCCCTCAGTGGGCTGGTTTCAGTCATTATGCAAATGTACTGTTTATAAGATTGGGGAAACCTGCAGTCAGCTGAGACTGAAGAAGTCACTTGGATGAGTGACGAAACGTTTCTCCCACAAAATGCTACGTCCAGATCAACAGAATCAACTTTTGGAGGTCCCACTTATAATCTTATCTTCTAGCATCTTGAGCTCTCTTTCTAGGTCCTCAAAGCAGTCTTTAACAATGGCCGTTGCATGTGATGTGTATTACTGACAAAAAAGCTTAATTTGTGTTTTCCCCACATCCCACCATTGAGCTAAACTACAAAAATCATTTTTCCTTTGTTTCCAGTGACACTAGAAGTCAGAAAAAGCTTGACAGAACTCTCTGTCATGAATCAGTTGCACATTGAAGTGCCAGTACGAACAACTGTTAGTGTGCATCAATAAGGAAATGTCTGCACTCACTAAATGATGATCAGAAAAACCAACAGGTGAAATCTCTGCTTTAACTAGTCTATTATTATAAGTCTGATTGATATATAATCTATCAAGCCTGGCTGCCTTCACACTGCCCTCAGAAACTTTCACATATGTGTACTGTCGGGCTGCTGGATGGAGCTTTCTCCACACATCAGTCAGATTGTTCTGAAGAAAGATTTTGGACAAAAGTGAGCCTGAAGGTGGGTGAGGCTCTCCTGTGTTTCTGTCAACTGAAGGATGGGTTGTACAGTTCCAGTCCCCTCCCACCACTACTATTGAACCACTATGTAATAATAATAATGTGATAATTTATCATTAATTTTATGAAATAACCGCACACGACCTGCAGCTGAGTTATGGGCGTATTCCCTTGATGGTTGCTTGCACTACCTTTGCCCTTCCCTGCTCTATCTCACATATGGAAACATGTGACAGCTGAAGGTGCCTAGAAAATAAAACTGCTACACCAAGGTTAGTACCATGACTTAAAAATACCTGCCCACTCCAACTCATTCCCCATTCTGTCTCATTATCTACAGTGCTATGTGCTTCCTGTAAAAAGAACGCATCAGTGTTTTTGTTCCTGCTAAGTTCCACCAACACCGCATGCCTTTCTCTATCTCTACCCCCATTTATGTTAAGCCTACCTACTCTCAAGCTTGCCATATAAGACAGAGAGAAGAGAAAGAGAAGGAAGACGGTGAAACCCTTCCAAAAAAACACCCTTAGTGCTCCGAACATTTTACTGTGCTTTTAAAGGAGTTTTTCCTTGTTTTTCCCCCCTCAACTTAGTCAGGATCTTTTTCAAGCAGAATCTTTTTTGTTTGCTCAACTGTTCATAACCAACCACTCTCCTTATCTTTAGAACAGATTTTATAAATTGATTGACATCTGGAAAAAAAATCTGTGACTTCCACAGACTGTCTGCCAAATGTCTCATCTAAAAAGTTGTTTATGTCTTCTGGAGAATATGATTGCTGATGTTCATCTTGTGAAACAATATCAGAAAATTGTGACAGGGAATCGTCAACAAGTCTTCTTTCTCATTTTCCGCACTTAAAGAACCTGAAGTTACATTTTCATTTCCTACCTCACTTGTCGTTGCCTCTGTCTGTCCACTGTCCTGATTTTTCTCGTCCTGTCTGCCATCACTTCCATCCTTCACATCACTGGTCTATTGCACTATCCCTTCTTCTACTAGCGCAGTCCGTGGAGCACTGTCTGCGACCTCCGCTCTTTCTTGCTGCGCCACGAGCGGTCTGCTGCCGACAGCGCCGCCTGCCGCTCATCCGCACCGCCACAAGTGGGCCGCTCCCCTGCACCGCCGACATCTACAGCACGCTGCTGCTCACCTGTTCCACTAGCATGGGCCTGCTGTTCACCTATGTCACTGCCCACTTCCTGCTCTTTATGAGGGCAGGTTGAGCGTTTATGGCCAACATCCCCACACTAGAAGCACTTCATGCTACCTGTGCTTGGTTAAACAGTATATAAACCATTTTCATATTTTACCTTAAACGACACTTCCAGTGTCTGTGAAGGATCGTTTAGGTACATGAAAGCCTGTCTCCATAGAGACTGAACGTGCTGCAGTCTGGCGTCTTTGCAGCCGAGATGAACAACCCTGAACCCGCTGGCAAATTTTCCAAACCGGGTCAGTTCTTTTTCAAGTAGTTCATTGGGGATGAACGGCGGGACATCGGATACGGTGACCCGCGTAGATGGCACAAACAGTGGTGAAACAGCCACAAACAAATCATCCAAAATGATCCCTCTTTCCACCAACAGGTGGACCAACCGCTCCTCACGGAGAAAGGCAACCAGAGCCTTGTTCATCCGAGAGCCGTAAGTAATGTTCTCATGGCCCACCTGTTCTCCAACAGGTATCAGAACCTGCTCCATGGTGTACTGTTGGGGAGCCACCACCCTGGCCCTATGCCTAATAGATAGGGGAGGCGAACCCTCACTAGGGAGGGACGCCATGGCTCAAAGTAAAACTAGCCAATTAACTAAAGCTTCTCACTTTACACAACACAATGAAATAAACTTGCCTTACCTTTTAACCACCCATAAAGCCTAAAGTTTTCTGGAAAAAAAAACGTCCAAACTCACTCAGCAGCTCCATGCACTCACCAAGCACCTTCACACACCCATTCACTCACACTCCCAGCATGCAGTGCGGGAAGGAGAGGAGAGGAGACAGGAGACAGGAGAGGAGAGGAGACAGGAGACAGGAGACAGGAGAGGAGACAGGAGTCAGGAGTTACATAGATGAGAATGAGACCACTAGATGGAAACAAAACACCACACAAACACAAACCGTATAACTACGGACACTGCAGTACTCTCTGCAGTACTTTCTGCAGTATTGTGTGTAGTACTTTCTGTACTACTGCGTGTATTAAAAGACAGTGTACTTTCTGTAGTACTTTCTGTAGTACTGTGTGTATTATGAGACAGTGTCCTTTCTGCAGTACTTTCTGTAGTACTTTCTGTAGTACTGTGTGTAATACTGCATGTAGTACTGTGTTTATTATAAGAGAGTGTACTTTCTCTAGTACTGCATGTAGTACTTTCTGCATTGCTGCGTGCAGTGCTGCGTGTACTCTTACAGGCAGTGGACGACGGTGCGCCCCTCGCCGCCGTCATACTCCTCCTGCCATTTGTCCACCTGGTGCACGAGTTTGAGGAAGGAGCGCTTGGAGACGGGCGTGTCGCGGTACATCGGCCAGCCCAGGAACTGGAACTGCTGCACCATGCGGTACCCGTCCTGCGGCTGGAGACACAGGGAGAACAGGTGGTCAAAACAAGCTCGCCCCAAACAATCAATGCACGATCAAATGCTCCCCCAGAGGAGCTGAGAAATGAACCAAGTGCATCCCTAAACTAAACACTGAGGAGAAAGGAAGTAACGAAACTGTGAAGGAAAAAAAAGGAAAGGAAATCAAAAGAAATAAATTTTAAAGAAGGCAGGAAAGAACAGGAGAGAGGAAAGGAGGATGTATAATGTAGGTGGAAGGAAATGAGAGGAAAGGAAAGATATTAGGAAGCTTATTGAGACAGGAAAGTGGGAACAGCAAAGAAAACAAAGACAGGTTCCTGTGAGCAGACAGCAGGAGAGAGCTTTAACTCAAACACCAAAATCAAGCTGCCACGGCGAGGCGGGTGGAGACGGGAGCGCGGATCAAACACAGCCAATATTTGTTGAGACGCAGGGAGGAAACGAGGCCCTGAATCACAGCCACACTCAAACTCAGCCCGACAGGGAGGTAAGGAGGTTTAAATCAAACACATCCTGAGCTAAATCTGGTGCAGCAGGAGAGCGAGAGCGGAGGCTTGGATCAAACACAGGCGCAGCTCAGCTTTATTACACAGAAATCAAACGCGCCCTGAATATGTGAGGGCGAAATCAAACAGACCCTCTGTGTGACGCACTTTTACTCCGTCAGGATCTGAAGACAAAGATAATTACTCTACACGTCCACGGAGACGTCACGTAGAGGTGAGGCAGTTCTAACGATGGCAAACAGCCACCGCGGCACCGGAGACCTGACAGGACCGCCGTCGCGGTGGTTGTTCTGTCAGGTCTCCAGCGCCGCAGAGACACTCGTGGATGACTCAGCCGAATCGGGAATCATAGTCTCAAAGAAGACGGTCACTAGAACCCTGCACAGGGACGGACTGAGAAAGAACACGGAGGCTACGACCCAAAGAACAGAGTCCCCACAGTGAAGCACGGTGGCGGCAGTATTATGCTGTGGGCACGCTTCAGAGCGTCTGGACCTGGGAATTTCATCGAGGTGGGAGGAGTCATGAAGAGAGAAGGATATGTGAATGAAGACCTGAAGCAGTCAGCGGCTAAACTAGGTCTGAGTCATCACTTTGTCTTCCAGGATGTCAACAACCCAACACATACGTCGCTCCTGGTGAAGAACGACCTCCAGAAGACCAAAGCGAGCGTGACAAAGCCCTGACTGTGGGCTGAGACCAAATGTAAGCACAAAACAGCCTGGGTGTAAACCTGGTTGGACTCGACGGTGTGGGTTTGGCTGAAGTTTGTTGCTTAGATTAAATCAAACGGACTTTCAATGTATTTTATTTGACATTCCAATCTAATTATGTTTATCTACAGATACTTACAGAGTGAAGGGCAGTCAGGTTTTTACAGGAAACAAACTAATATTAGGTAGTGATGAGTAATTTTAAGTACTTTGTCAGCTTCCAGGTGTTTTACAGGAGAGGAGACACAAACGATTAGTCATTTTAGGTGCAGCGTGTGTTTTAGAGAGTGGTTTAACTCCTTTGGAAAGTTATGTTTGAACAGTGAAAGGTAAAGTTAGACTTGGCTCCGTCATTATAAGCTCACGTTGTAATAATGTGAGTACTTCCAAGCTTTAAATGCTGCACGGTCGTACTCTCTCTGCACTCCATATTATCCATTGTTGATCTGCATACGTCTGTTACCACGAACACCGCATTATGTCATTGTTATGAGAAACTCTCACAAACAAAATCACTGTAACACAGTAACGCGCAGCGTGCTAACGGGAAAGTAACAATAATCTAAAAGCGCACCCTGGCCGTGTTGTAGATCCTGAAGATCCGGCTGATCACGTCCTCCTCCAGGTCAGCGGACACGAACTCCACTTGCAGCGAGCCGAGGCGATGGAGACCGTTCTCTGGCCAGTACTGAGGGCACAGCTGACACACACACACACACACACACACACACACACACACACACACACACAAAGGGACGTTATTGATCATCTCATAAGTTTTACACCGCCCTCTTACTAAAGCACCTGTGCTATGACATCATCATCAACCACCTGTTCTAATATATCTGAAAATCTTTGAGTGTGTCTGTGTGCGTGTGTGGGTGGAGCTTCACCTGTGCGGGGTCGACATCATTCAGCATGACGATGGATGTGCAGTGGTAGTCGAGGACCAGGCGCCAGAAGTCCTTCACCGTGTTGGGCAAAGGATGCTGGGTAACGATGAATGCCGACGGCTGCTTGTAGCTCTGCATGACACAAGGTCACTCAGACAGCAGGAAGTGATGTCACACACACAAACAAAGCAGGGTGGATGTAACCGTTGTACTCTAAGTACACAGCCGTGCTCAGGATTTACGACGCCAGTGTTTTCAGCGGATATTTCTGAACGTGCGCTTACTTCACCTCTTTAAGCCTATGTTAACTTTTTGATATTTTAAACACTTTCCTGGTGTTTCTATAGCGACAGCTCTCTGGCTGCCTCAGGCAGGTCTGACCTGGGTGTGACGGACTCGGAGGCAGTGACATTTGTGCTCCGAGTGCCCTAACGCTCGGTGTTGATGCCTCTGCTGCATTGACACCGAGCAGCACTTGCTAATGTTAGCTTAGAAAAGAAGTCCTCTACTCACTATCGCCACCAAATGACAGGCTCCCAGTATAACACAGAATCCAACACATCTCCACATCAGGGCAAAAAGCTGACCCTGAAGGGCTTCACACAGAATTTATGAACGATCTGCGGTTAGCGAGGAAGTCCGGCAGCAGGACAGGATGATGGCAGAGCGACTGAGTGTTCTCCGCTTCAGTCCTCTGTGCCGTTTGCTAAACAAAGAACCTGACGGCTGGTCTGGTCGCTCTCAGAGTTTCGGATTGGTTTACTTTGCTTTTCACCCTAATGTTCTCCTTCACCTGCACTCACATCTCTTTGCGCCAAACTGAGAGATCCGGTCAAAAGTTACCGGATCAGCCCCCAATCTTTAATCTGCTTCACTCATCGTGGAACAAAAGCTTCCAATCAGAGCTGCAAGTCTGCAGTCACATTCATCAAACCCACTGTGTGTGTGTGTGTGTGTGTGTCACGTACGTCCATGAGCGCAGCGTTGATGTAGTTGGAGCTCTCCCCGTCAATGGTGATGAGGAAGGGCAGGCAGCGGTCTGGAGGCAGCACGTCCATGCAGCGGTTCTTCTCGTGGTTTCTGGGCAGCAGAGCGATGCTGCAGTCCTCCACCCGCAGAGTCGGCGTCACCATGTTCAGCGTCTGAGCGCGCGCGCGCACACACACACACACACACACACACACACACACCTGTCAGTACACACACACATATGTACCAGGACACACAACTGACATGTGTTCTTTTTAACCTCTGGGTTTTTTTAAGAGTTGATGATTTTTTAAGAGTCAAGTCATATTTTTACTTTCTCAGACTTTGGAACATTATTTTTTAATTTTAATTTATTTCATTTAAATTTTGTTAAAATTAATTTTGTTATTTGTAATCATTTAAGTAGTGATTTAATTTTTGTCTTCATTAAATGTCTTCAAGTTTTAATCTCAGGTGGTTGCTTTTTTTAATTTTTAATTTTTATTCATACAGCGTCAGTGTGTTTGTTACCGATGTGTCACCAGTTTGTTACCAGTTTGTTACCAGTTTGTTACCGGGCGTCTGTGGCACTTTTTTTTTTAACCGTGTTGTTTATTGTTGTGTATTTTTACTCATTATCGTGCTGCTGTAACACAAAAGTCTCCCATGTGGGATCAATAGTATCCATCTGAGGTAAAGATCCTACAACAACACAGAGAAAACAATCAGAAGACCCCTATGAGCAAGCACTTGGCGACAGCTGGAAGGAAAAACTCCCTTTTAACAGGAAGAAACCTCCCGAAGAACGAGGCTCCATATTCAGACTGTATAATATGAATTTCTGACTTTTATTGTGAAACTGCGGTGTGATGATGTCATCACTCAGAGCTGTGATGTGGTTTCATTATTCGTTTCATTATTACATGGACGCTGGCAGGTTCATGCTCTAAATGAAGCGTGAAGAATATTAACATGGTCGTCACTTTACCCTGAACTCCTCTTTGATCTGACTCGAGTTGGTCTGAGGATCCAACCGGTTCATCTCATAATAAACCGACCGCAGCTGACTGGCTGGAATCGCTGTGTCACCGCACAGACACGCCTCCAAGATGGCATCATGGATGAAGACGTACTGCTCCTGGTAGACAGAGGAAGGCGGTAAGACACTGTTCACATAAGCTCCTCCTCCTTCTCCTCGGCTTTGACTGACGGGACGGCGGCCGCTGAAATGTCACTTCATAAAAGATTAATGTCAGCGCATGGCGGCTGGAGAACAGACGAGTGACATTCAAAGTTAGAGAAGGTCATGGCGTCGTCCATTTCTGTCACTTCCTGTCAGTCAGCAATGAAGATATGAGGAAGACTCGGAGACGAGGAAGAATGATCGATGAAACTTTGATCATGAACGAAGCTGAGTAACTGAGCATGTGCAGTTTGAAACGTTAAGTTTTTAGTGATCAGGCAAAACAGGCAAGTGTTTACCTGCAGGTCAAAACACCTGCACACAGGTGAGCTGTGCTAGAAGGTGTTTCACTGTGTGTGTGTGTGTGTGTACCTCAGTCTGGACCATGTTAACCCTCCGTGCTCTCAGCTCGCGGACACAGTTGTAGATGTCAACCACGCCCTCTCTCTCTGCCATGTCCAGCATGATGTCGATCACGATGAAGCATCCTGTACGCCCCGCCCCCGCACTGACACACACACACACACACACACAGTCATGTCAGCAGTCATGAAGAAGTTTCTCTGTTACTAATAATCACAGCTAAACTCGTACCTGCAGTGGACCACAGTGGGGCCGGCGGTGGGCGGGGTTTTGGCCTTGACGCGGCGGATGAAGCCGAGCAGCCCGGTGGCATGAAGCGGGACGCCATGATCGGGCCAACCGGTGAAATGAAACTGACGGATCTCCCTGATCTCTGCCACACCCCTCTAGCACAGAGAGAGATTGGAGGTCAGGTGTGTATACAGGTGCTGTACAGGCGTGTATGCATGTCTGTGTGTGCACAGGTGTGTGTGTACAGGTGTGTATGCATGTCTGTGTGTGCACAGGTGTGTGTGTACAGGTGTGTATGCATGTCTGTGTGTGTACAGGTGTGTATGCATGTCTGTGTGTGCACAGGTGTGTGTACAAGTCTGTGTGTGCACAGGTGTGTGTGTACAGGCGTGTATACATGTCTGTGTGTGCACAGGCATGTGTACAGGTGTGTGTGTACATTTCTGTGTGTACAGGCTCGTGTACATGTCTGTGTGTGCACAGGTCTGTGTACAGGTGTGTGTATACATGTCTGTATGTACAGGTGTGTGCACAGGTGTAACATTAAATATAGTTTAGCTTTACTAGAAATCGTTCAGTCACTGGCGGTGACATCAGAATACCTCCATTGTCCACGTCAGTCCCAAATCTATTCATAATAAACACTGATAATAATGGGCCCACACTGACACATTCATGAAGCATCTATACAAACACAGCTTCTGATTACTCAGCACACCGGTGATGCTTTGGTCACTGACACAGGTTGTTGCTATCTGGACGCGGGTCGAACATCTAGTTCAGAACGAGCTTCCCTTTAGACGGCGAGATGACGCAGATCACGTGATGAGGTTTGTTGTGGATTTTTCCAGCAGGTCTAATATTCCCATTCAGTTTGTTTCTGTCATGTTACCGTACCAGACCATACTCTGTCCAACACGCTTACACTCACGTCCTGATAAGATTCACTCTCTTGTAGATGAACTCAACATTATCCATAAAATTCACCAATATAAAAACATGACTGACCTCTGACCTGGACTTCTACACCAGCTCCTTTGTTTTGTCGACATTGATCAACAAATTTACCTCACTCCTCCACCCACGTCCCCGAGCTAAGGTGGGGTCAGAGTTCCTCTGAAAGGAAACAACTGAAGACGTCCCTGTGCTGTGCTGTGTCAGTGTCAGCGAGCCCAGGTCACGGCGGCCTGCACCTCGTAGATCCTTTGTTCATGGGTGCTGCGTGATAAACTTTATTGTAACAGCTGGAGAACAGCTGCACTGATGGAGCTGAACTGAACTGTACAGGTGTGTGTGTGTGTGTGTGTGTGTGTGTGTGTGCGTGTGTGTGTGTGTGTGTGCGGGTGTGTGTGTGTGCGTGCGTGCGTGTGTGTGCGTGTGTGTTACCTTCTCTACAGCAAAGGTCCGGATCACGTACTCAGACAGAAGCTGAGTCTCGATC
>VUQG01025007.1:0-14380 GCA_015106755.1 Etia nguti | reverse complement strand
TCACTACTGCTACACAAAACATTACTACTACAACAAGCATCACTACTACTACACAAAACATTGCTACTGTACCAAGCATTACAAATACTACACAAAATATTACTACTGCACCAAACATCAATACTACTCCAAGTGCTACTGCTACTACTACACAAAACATTGCTACTGTACCAAGCATTACAAATACTGCACAAAACATTACTACTGCACTAAGCATTACTAGCACTACACCAAACATTACTAGTACGCCAAGCGCTACTGCTACTACTACACAAAAAATTACTACAACTACACAAAACATTACTACTGCAGCGAACATTACAACTACTACACCAAACATTACAACTAGTACACAAAACATTACTACTTCCCCAACAATTCCTATTACTACATATAAAACTTACACTACACCTTCTACTTCTATTAGTACTACATCTCCAACTTCAGTTACCCCGCCTACCACCACTGCCCTGAAATGTGATAACGGAGGGGAAAACGCTAATGGTGTCTGCCTCTGTCCTGATGAATGGACTGGTGAGACATGCTCAGAAGGTAAGAACAAACAAACAAACAAACAAAGAAGACTGAATTTTTTGTTCACTTTTTAGATTAGCAGAAAACAGCAACTATGTGATGCTATTAGACGCACGCTTTGTGTCAGTAATTTACTTTTATATTTGTTGTTTCATTAAAGTTTACATGAATTATTTTTTTTCTGTGATATAAAGACGTAGGAAACCACAACCAGATTGTTAACTGGAATAGATAACTAACCAACACTGTGAGCAGTCATTACACATCCAAACTTAAGATCTTCAGGTCTTTACTTTATTGTGTGATCGAGCTTTTAAACTACAAAAATCCGGTCTCAGTTATAAAAAAAACAATAAGAGATGGTTATGCAAATGCCATTTTAAAAGAACACGCCACTGGAGTCTGCTCAAATGTGATTGGTCAACAGTCAACAGCATTCAGATTGTAAATAATCACTGAAACTCAATTTCTTTCTCTGAGCATGGATCATCTATTTTTTTCACTTTTGTATTTTTGTATGAATAACTAATTATATATTTTCTGCCTATATTTTAATAACTTTGTCTTCTTAGTAAATTTCTGCGAAGCCCAACGATTTGAAGGATTCAGGTTCCCCCAGACACCCATTGGTTGGTTTGCATATTCTGAGGAAATATGTGACGTGGGAACAAGTGGTGGTAAGTCATCCCCTCAGTCCAACATCACTTTGTCAGGTACACCCCAATGTAGTGATGTTTCTCTTTCTATCACCATCCCCATTTAGCTGGTAAACCTCAGGCTTCAACCAGATGCTTGTTCATGAGCGAATCACCAGGTTTCAACACTGTACAGATCTTCCAGTGTAACTTGACGCTCAGTGACATACAACAAAATGTAAGAACTGTTTTTATTCTTCTGAAGACTGATGACTTGATGGTCTTATACAGTTGCAGCTTGAACTGAGTATATTATGTAATCCAGTAAAAATGCAGCTATGAGGCCCTTACAAGACATGCACAGGATTACAGATTCATTTAAGGACTACATAAAAAAAGAAAAAATGTTTTTCTTCCACTCAGCTGACCAGTCCAGCTGATTTAGAGTTGCTGGCAACCAGCACTCAGATTCTGACATCCAACCCAGAAGAGCTGACGGCCGAAAATGTTACAACAGCGGCTGAGATCGCCAACACACTGCTGCTGTCTGCAAACGCCACAGAGGTACAAACATTCAACAAAACTTAAGAAAACTTAAATCAGTTTTAACGAGGGTTTGGTCATCATTTAACAGATCATTTAATGAATGCAAACATTAATACATTAATTATTCACTCTTTATTTTATACCCTGCTGTAGCATCAGTAGTTACTGACTGCAGTTTCCTGGTTCATGTTTGTGTTGCAGAGTGTCAGAGTGGCAGCAGTAGCAACAGTCAGTCAGCTGCTGAACACTACTGTACCAGATGACACAGAGGAAAACAACACAACTCTGGGGTAAAGTGCTAAGAATAAAATATGAATCTATTAACTCATATAAAGTCTTCGATTCTGTTTAGCTTAAATTATCCACTTTTCCTGGTTCAAAGCAACTATACTCACTGGGTACTTAATTAAATACACCTTGATTGTTGCAGGTTGGACTGATGTCTTTTAACTTCAGAACTGCATAGATTCAACAATGTGCTGGAAATGTTCCTCAAATTTTGGTCGATATTGTTATGATAGCATCGTACAATTGCTGGAGATTTTTTGGTTGCACACCCATGAACCGTTTTTCAGGCTGTTCTCTGTAAACTCGACATTTACAGAGAACAGCCGTTTTGAGCAAAAATCCCAGCAGATCATCGGTTTCCAAAATACTCAGACCAGCCCATCTGACACCAAAAAACTACATTCAAAGTCCCCACCTGTACCCATTCTAATAATCAGTTTGAAATTCAAGATGGTCATCTTGACTATGTCTATACGCATGCATGTATTGAGTTACTGCCATGTGAATCGCTAATTAGATACTTTCATTAATGAGCAGTTTTGTAAATGTATCTAACAGACCAGTGAGTGTAAGACAGCCTGTTTTGTGGTTGCTTTTTGTTTGTTATGTCCAGGCTGACGGTGACTCTGGACCAGCTGTCTGTGAACCTCAGCCTCAATCTCAATGCATCTCAATCTCAGGTGGTTCAGCCAAACCTGGTGGTCCAGTCGGCACAGATTTCTGCTGCAGACACTCAAGGAGTCCAGTTCACTTCTCTTAGAGGTCAGTGAGAAACTGTGTTAAAGAACAGTAATCCTCCATTTTATTGCTTTTTATCCCTTACATACAGTTTGGGTCAAATTTGACTCAATTTGACAATAATAAAAATACGCTAATGAATCTTTTTACATTCAAGGCGTATCTGTTCAGATAGATATTAGATCCACCGGTGTGCGTCAAATCAAGAAATATTGTGGTTTTAGGGAATCTTTAAACTGTAAAACTGTGTTGAACTGGGGACCTTGATTAAGTTAAGAGAACTGTTTGTGTTCCCACCACAATTGCCCAGGTTCCTGCATAGACAGGCACCTGCAGGTCTCCTCTCAGAATATCATGATGTAGTGGAACAATTCCAATATTTGTAGCTTTAAGATTAAAGATTCAGTGGTAAGGTTCTGCATTTTTCATTATGTCATCACAAACAGCTCACTTCTTTTGCTGCTACAGGGACGTCTGGCAGTTTTGTAGCTGACAGAATTCAGCTGAACACAAATGCAACACAGGTCGTGGTGGAAAGCGGTTTCATAGCTGATGCCCTCATTTATGTACAATTCCCTCAAGGTGAGTTTTCTGGACTTACACAAACTGGCATTCCTGGGAGGGAACAACAGAACTTTTTAAGATGCTTAAGGTGTCACTAAGAGGTATTTAAGAGAGCTGTTTTAGTTTGTTATTAATAAAAATGGAGCACTTGTATTTCAGACATTTCAGTCAGTTCTTGTTACACCCACACAAAAGTTTACCAACTGCAGTGGATTTCTTTCTCTTATGTCAGGCAAAGGTGTCAGAAGTTGTCAGACAGACTCAAACGTCTCTCTGGGTTTCGTTCTCTATCAGAACGATCGTTTCTTCCGTTCAAAACTCTACACGAGGCGACGGGCCACCATCAGGGTCCTGTCAGCCAGCATCAGAGGGCAGGAACCCAACGTGGTGCCACAACATGTGGAGATGATGTTCAGGCCAAGAGTAAGAAATCCAGCATTTCTATAATAATTAAAGTCAATTTTAACATTTATTGACCTCTTTTAAGTCAGTTTTATCTTCAAGATTTCAGATAATGGTGACCGCTGGACTCCTTCAGCTTTTCCTTTGATAACTTGTGATTTCAGCTCACAATGTATCTATAATTATGTTTGACCTTTATCTGCAGTTTTAGGGCACACAGATACTGAGCAGTGTTTATGATGTTTATTATGACACAGATAAATTAATAAACTTGCCGTAGCTGTAGCAGCTGTGATAGCTGGTGTAAAAATAGCACAATACCAATATTTATTTATTTACTTATTTATTTATGCGGCCACTGATGTCAAAAGATTGAGCTACTGTGAAACAAGACTTCATGTGGTCAATAAATCCCTCTATGGTAAAATTACCTGAAGTTCTCACAAAATTATGTAAAACACATCACAAAGTAAAATATTCATACCTTACTTTTGACCAGTTCTGTTTTTATTGTTAAAATGGTTCAGTGTTATTTTCAAAGAACTGCATATGTACTATAAACTCTAAAAATATGAAACATACCATCTGCTTTTGAAAGCAATATTTTATGTTCAAATGTAAATCAAAGTTGTGGATTTCTGAGTAAGCCTGTGTGTTTCTGTCTCAGGTGAACAATGGGACGTCTCTGTACGACTTCTCCTGTGTTTTCTGGAACTACAGTCAGAAGGACTGGAGCACCAGCGGCTGCTCAAAAGGAAACACTTCAGATGGACTCATGAGATGTTTCTGTAACCACACCACCAACTTTGCTGCTCTCTGGGTGAGCATCACATCTCTGCAGGCCGACAGATTGATTCTTGGGCTTATGTTATCAACAATTGCAAATCACAGATATTTAGTGAGCCTTTCGATCATGTCTTTGTTTTAGTCATTCAGAGAAAACTACGAGTATGCAGAAGCTCTGGGTGCGATCTCCATCGTGGGAATTTCTCTTTCTCTTCTGGGTTTGATTGTGACGATCATTCATCACATTAAAGAAATGTAAGACTAGACCACCTCAAAGAATAGAATTGGGTTCTGGCTTTAATTTTGTTGGATCAAAAATGTATGTTCTTTTGTGTAATTTGACAAAAATTTAATTAACATGTTAAAACATATTTGACTGCAACTAACATGCAGCAAACATGTTAGAAACAGAAGTGTTATCTCCTGAGTCAAAATTAGTCATGATATGACAAAAACCGAACCATAAGTTTACATATTTTTGATGACTTTTTGTTCTAAATGGGAAAATGGTAATATCCCCGTTGCCTGTTTCCAGAAAATGAATCCTCTAGTTCTTAATTTTTAAAAATATTTCACAATGTAATATTTTAATTTTATAGTTTAATAGTTTAATATAATTTAATAGTTTATTAATTTTAAGATCCAGATAATACGTAACCCTAAACCTAATGGCCATATTGCCATCTTGCCAACTACTTTCTGAAAGTAGATAAATTAGATTTCTGCTCTCGATGCTGAAGTTAAACAGCAGGACAAATTACTCCTGGGTTCTCCTCTGTGTGAAACCAAGACAGTTTGTTGCCGTGTGAAATATAATTTGAAAATAACACCATGATTCCATCACCACTGGGTTCCAGAGGATACCCAAGGCATGACCAAATGTTCTTGGATTACATCTCCTCTTTAACTTAACTTAAAAAGTCTTAACAAAAGTGTCTTTCATCTCCGGCCCAAACCCAGCATTGGCAGCTCTCCTAAATGATCTATGACCTGCTAAGGAGCTGGACTTCTTTGAGTCCAGTCACTTTTCTTTTCAAGCTCCTTATATCATTATTAACTGGATGACTGAGAACCTTCACAGACAGATGTATTGCTTGTTTCTGCTTTAGCTGTCAGGAAAATAGTCCCCAAGAGTCTGCTACCTCTATTTGTTAGAACAACCATTAAAAGGATATAATAATTAAAGAAAAGTTTGAACCTTTACTCTTAAACAAAGAGTGAAAAAAATGCGTACAATTTAGATTTTAACAGTATTTGAATATTTATTTAAACGTTTAGGGCTTTAGGCAGGGCCAAAGCCTGCACCCCTATCAGATTAAAAAACAAAATCATTCATATCAATCACTTCCTATATCAGTAAAAATAAACATCAAAACTTTTACTGGATAAATATCCCAAACTTTTAGAGTGAGAGAGTGAGGAGCATTGTCTAACATTACTGTTTCTTCCCCAGCTGTGATGAATGTAGATCAAGTGAGGAACAAGTGATTCAATCCAAATTCCTCTAGTTCCACCACCACCAAGTAAATTCTCCAACACAGCAGAGTGAAGAGAGTCTTATAAAGCCAATTTTTAGATCACTGCTGAGTCCAAAGGTAGGACCTGAAGGACTCTCAGACCATGAGAAACAAAATTCTCTGGTCTGATGAAACAAACATTAAACTCTTTGGCCTGAATCTGTAAATGTGGGAGTGTTATTGCGTCGTCCAGAGCCCAGACTTGAACTCTGTCAAATATCTCTGTAGAGATCTGAAAAAGGCTGCCCACTGACAGTGCTCATTCCACCTGAGTTTAAAGGACTTGCAAAGAAGAATGTCAGAAAATCCCCCAATCCCGTGTGCAAAGTTTGTGACATCATAATTAAACAAACTCAAGGCTGTAATTGCTGCCAAATGTGCTTCAACTAAGTACTAATTAAAGGGTGTTTAATGTTTTGATAATTTTTCAGATTGTTTTTTTATTAAGGAATTGTAAAAAATAGTTTTCAGTTTGTCATTAATAGAGAACTGAGTGTAGATTAATGAGAAAACATATATAATTTAAACAACTGTATGATCAGAATGCAACATTAAAAACAAAGTGAAGCCAGTTTCAATACTTTCTGAACATGGTTTCAAAACTACTTATGTGGTAGAAACAGCAGTGTCTAAAGAGTGCAGGAGAGGTGTCATTGCCATAAATACAGGTGCTCCACATAGACCCATTCTTGGATCTCTTGAATTCACCGCATACACAAAAAAGAAGGGTTTTAGATTTGTAAAACAATAACAGAATCAAATTTCGCAACACTGAAATGTTGTTTTCAGCTTTCTAATTATTTATTTACGTATTTTTTGTTTATTTATTTTTAATCTCATTTTAAAAATGTAATTAACATGTATTTCTATTCTTTTACTGTTTTCCTTTAGGACTTCATATTATGATGTGACACTTTTTCATTTTCATCTGTAGTTTTCAGAACGAAGAGCAGACCAACCTGATATCAATGCAATCTCGGCTGTGCGTCTACCTCAGCCTGCTGGCCTTCATCATCACCTTCGTCTCTGGAGTCCAAAACTCCAGCAGACAAACTGACATTGAGGTGCAGACAAATGATCAGACCAACAACCTCCTGGTCTCGGATGAACGCGTAGAACCGGATCGCGGCTCGTGTACGGCTGTAGTGGCTCTACTGCACTTCCTTCTGATGGCCACCTTCATGTGGAACAGCGTGAACGGTACTCAGATCCTGATTCGGACAATGGGCCGCAGTCTGCTGCCTCACTCGACTCTGCTGAGCATGGCTCTGGGATGGGGTAAGACATTCAGAAAAATCAGTTCACACATCTGAAATTGACTTGGACTTAAATCTGACAAGCTGTTTATGATCGAAAACCCTCCAATCTGTCTCAATGAATTATTTGAGAATGAATTATCATTAATGAATTGTTGTGTTAGGAGTGCCAGCCTTGTTCATGGCCATCACACTGGGAGTGACCTACAGGATGGACAATCCTCTGGGATACAGACAGGAGGAATTGTGGGTAATCACACAAACCACATTTATCTACTTTAGACTGACCTGTACTTCAAAATGAACAAAAGTCACATTTTTACCAATATTACAGTGTTGTTATTGTTGTTGTTGTTGTTGTATGATGCTACTCACAGAGATTCAGTTTGATACAACCATTCGCCTGTACAGCTTGTATAATTAATTTTTTTAAAAAGTTTAGACAAAGTTATTTATTCATATTACTTATATCATTCTTTTTCATGTCACTGAAGTTGTTGGCTGGCAGCGCTGGATAAGAACAAACACTTCAGCTTTGAGAAACCTTTGTTTTGGGGTTTCCTCCTTCCAGTCGGCCTGATCCTGATCTACAACATCGTCCTGCTGGTTTATGTCTCCATTAAAGCAACCAGGAAGTCCTGCTTCAGGAAGAGTTTCCTTGAATGCTTCACTCTGGCTGTGTTACTGGGTGTGTCCTGGGTTTTTGGGTATCTGGTCCTCGTCACTTCAGGAACAATGAACCTGGTCTTCAGCATTTTGTTCTGCCTCTGCACAACCACACAGGTAAGACTCTACCTTCTGAGTTTTGGACTTCAACTCAGAGTTTTTGGTTAAACCTCACTGAATCTCTAATTTCAGGTACAAACTAAAAATATAACCTACAAACCAATGTGAGATGGCTAAGAGATGGATGGAGGGTTATGATATGTGAGACACTTTGATGAACACCTCTTTAAATGAATACTTATCAGATATTAATGATAATTGACAGGGCAACTTTATATAAAAAAACCAAACAAAAAATAATTATTTTGGTATGACACACACACACACATGCACACACATGCACACACAAAGATTATTTATTTATATATATATATATATATATATATATAAAAGCTCCTAACATTGAGGTGAATAACAAAAGGGAATAAGGAAGCGGACTGAAGAGAATAACTTTTATTTTCCTGCTCTGTGTTTTCAGGGTTTTCATATTTTTATCATCACAGCCACAACACCGACCTTCAGAACTGCCATGTCCCGATCAGTGCAGCACCTTTCTTCAGTCAGACCCATTCGTAGAAACAGAGTGA
This sequence comes from Etia nguti, assembly GCA_015106755.1. NCBI lineage: Eukaryota > Metazoa > Chordata > Actinopteri > Cichliformes > Cichlidae > Etia > Etia nguti. The sequence goes on along the minus strand of VUQG01025007.1, from coordinate 5,801 downwards.
AGGATGAGGTCATGACAAGCAGCTGACCCCCGACATGGGGATGATTTTAACAGTGTCTGCGTTCAATTATTTTTAACATGAACATAAACAAAATAACTGCATCAGAGTCAATCGAAAATCACAGTCATGATCACATTGACAATAAACCTCCAGGACATTCACGTGATCGTGATCAGGAACAGACTGCAGGTATGATGATTGAAGATATTATGAAGATTTTATTGTTATTTTAAGCATCAGCATTACTTTCCAAGCAGCTCGTTGTATCCATCTGAAGCAATTCATGATGGTAAAAGTGTCTACACTGGCCTTGTAACAAACCAAAAAAAAAAGCAGTGACTATTCCTGCTTCCTGATGGCAACATTCTGGTCTGACATCAGACTCAAGTTCAGCAGATATATATACACACATATATAATGGTGAAGAAAAAACAAACGAACAAACAGAATTTTAATGTCTTTTTTAGGTCTAAATTTGGTCTAAATGGTCGGAACTGGTCTTTTAAAGGCACAAACTGGTTTTAAATGGTCAGTCATTTTTAATTAATGGAATAATTTACTCTTAGTAAATAATGATTATTAAAAAAACAAAACAACACACGTTTGGCTGCTTTGATTCTATGTCATCTTACAGACTGCAGACAATCCAATCAAAATAATAATATATATAATATATAATATAATGTAATCCAAGAAAGCTTCTGAAAAAAGCAAAAATACAACTTGTCTTTATGTAAGTGTCAACTTAGCATGTTTCAATGTGATATTAACGTCTGCTCCAAACATAACGATTTGCTCAGGTTAAAAACCATCTCACACAAAGGATCACAAAACTCCCATCACAGGCCTTCAGGGTAGCTTCTACCACCATGTTGTAGCAAAGCAACGCATCCTGTCACATGAAGACTGAGACAGAGGGAACTAACACTCCCACCACTAATAAAAATACCATGAAGACCAAGACCATGAAACCAGAAACACAGGATGGAAAACCTGAAAGTCATCACTACAAGAACCAAGAACAGCAATCGCAAGAGCTAAAGTAAACAATTGAAAACAAGAATCCAAAAATTCAACAAAACAGAAATCAGAAGTTTACAAAAATAAAAATAAGAAATCACAGAAAAATCATTTCAACCAAAACCTGAAGATTAAATTGATACAAAAAGCTGAAAAAACCTGAATATTTTCAACATTCATACCTGTAATATCAGCTCTACGTTCAAAGTTTTTCAGCACTCAGCTTGTTTGTGATTGGAGGAAGTGAGAGCTTCCTGTGGACCGTCAGGCTGTGGGCTGGGCCTTTGGTGTAATCGGGGCTGATTCTGAGTCTGTTTGAGGCCTTTGGGGGAAAATTTCATTTTAATAATGGATTTTGCAGCAGTTTGAAGATTTCAGTGATGATATAAGAGGTTTCATTTTAATTTGTTGGTTTCTTTGTGTATTTTTGGATCCCACACGCATTAAATGGACTGTGGTCACATGATGTTATTACTGAGGGGGGGGGGGGGTTTGTGTAAATTTTTTTCCCTTTTGTCCACTGAGTGGAAAATGATGATTTTATTGATAATGTTTGATGATTTTTTTTTTTATATGATGCTATACTGAGTAACTGTATTGAATTTGAGTATAATTGTCCTATAATTTCTGAGGAATATTACAGCACATAAAGTAGGTGGAAGAGAGGAAGAATGTGTTGAAAGTTTCAAGTCAACTATCAGGATGATTTTTAATGAGTTTTTGAATATAATGTGATTATATTGCATTGACAGTATTGAATTTGAGCATAACTGACCTTAAACTTGTCAGGAATTTTGCTGCAGATTGAAATGAATGAAGATTCACGTTGCTAACCAAACTGAAAACAACTATGAATTAACACTAGGAAAAACAATGGTCCTGGACCTTCATTTTTCCTGCAGAAAAAACCTCCAAATCCTTTGTGTGTGCGCGCTTGCATGTGTGTGTGTGCACATCCATGTATGCATGCGTGTGCTTGTGCATTTTTTTTGCGATCAACAACTTAGAAGATGTGCTACCGTAAAGCTTAGTGTAGAAATGTAAGAAAATTTATGTGGCGGAAATGAGGCGGCTGGCTTCATCGTGGCTCACAAATGACAGCTCACTTCACTGCGGTAACATATCCATACTTGCTTTGTGTTAGCGGGCTGAAGAAATCCTAAAACTGCAGTGAGTTGCAGCTTGTTTGTGGGTCTCTGCCTTCAGTGTCTAAAAGTAGACTGTACTATGTTAAGAACTGACATTTGAAGGATATCTAATTTCTTTGCAATGAAAATACATTGGTGTACGGGAGGGAAATGAGGACTTTTTCTAATAAAGTTTGGGTATTTATAGTGATGTGTTATATACTGATGGAGATGATATTTTTTTCTTTTTTTTTTAAACAATTAAACAGAAAAAGGCACTTTTGAAGAAATATCTAGATGCATTTGGAATACCTGAACACTGAAACAGATACTCAGAATAAGGAAGAAAAACCCAACTCAGACTTTATCAGTTTTAACAGTGTTTGCTCAGCACTGACCAAAGATTCATCCCGAAATTTGAAGTCCGGACTTCAGTTCTTAACTCGTGATTTGTCTCCACATCTGAAAGTCTGCGTGCAGCATCCCAAACCTGGGAGTACAATCAGTGCATTGCTGTTATTACACAGAGGACTTTGTCTAGTAAAACAACATGAAGTCTCTTCCTCAGAGCTGTCCCTTCATTCAGCATTTAGTCCAAATTAAGTTATCGGCTTTGCTGCGGTGCTTCAGTTCAGTTTTTGGCAGAGTGTAAGGTAAAAATGTTACTCCTCCACCCCAAAATGAGCCAGGTGAGCCTGTCCCAGCTATCATAGGGCGAGAGGCAAGGAGGTCACCAGGTCACCAGTCTATCACAGAGAAACAAACAACCATTTGCACTCACTCATGGGTAATTAGGATCATCAGATAAGTGCAGTCTTTGATCTGTGGGAGGAAGTCAGAGTACCTGGAGAACCCAACCCAAATGGTGGGAGAACATGCAAACTCCACACAGAAAGGGCCCAGCCAGATGGAGGATTCAAACTCAGAACCATATTTTTGTGAAGCAAAAGTCCTAACCACTGTGCCACCAACAGCATACACATGATGTGGGTATGCTTTTCTGTGGTTTGATATAAGAGAGGTTAGTTGCTTGTGATATCATGACTCCAAGCAACTAACCCCTCTTGCTAGATTGTATAATGTCTCAACAAGAATAAATTTAACAAGTCTTAAGTTTTTGAATTTCGTGCAGTTTGTACATGATTTAATTACGTTCAAAAAATTATTTTGTTCAAATGACAAGTTAGACTCTTGTAAATGTAATAATCACCCAGTTTCACTTTTTTTGAGTGTGTCACAAGTTGTATAAAGCACAAACATGAATTGTACAGAGAGAGCATTTACAACCATTATCCATCCACTGATTATTGGCTGAGCAATATTTATAATGCAAAAAACAAGACCTCTCAAAACCCAAATAAGCTTCTCAGTTTCAAACAAAAGATGAAATGTACATTGGAAGCATCTAATGTGACATTTAGCTGGTGTTTGTCTTTGTGTGGATTGATATAGTTCAAGCTAATTGTTCATGATTCTGGAGACAGACACTCACTCTACTTTTAAAATTAGACTTAAAAGTTTTCCTTTGGGATTGGATTTTATGAGAGGAGTGAGTTTTCCCAAGCCCATTTCAGAGACATTTGACTCACCACCACAGATTGATATGGATATTTGATATAGCAAATGTATGCACTAGATGCCCTTTCTGACACAACTCTTACAGGGACTTGTTTTTCCTTGTGGTCTCAAAACAGGGATCTTCACATTTTAGGGAAACACGTCAACCAACAGAACCTTTAACCCTTTGAAACCATTTTTCTATCAGTCTGTCAGCATCCCTGACTGTGGATATATAAAGTGGAAACCACAAGCATGCAGAATAAGTTATTTAGTAAGTCCAGCTGAGATCAGGTTAAAGGCAAATAACCACAGTTTAAGTCTTTAAGCTGCCATGCAAAATTACACACATTATCATGTACAACAGGCACCTCTTTAACAGTGATTAACCGACGGGGTGTGTGTCAGATGCCTCCACACCTTCAACACCACATTCACTGAACCTCCTAGGTTCTTTTAGGCTCCAGTTCTTTATAGACAGGCAGTCACAAAGTGCTGTACACAAAAGGCTAAAATAAACAGAATGTTAGGTACCAAAACAGACAATATAGACAAAAAAAGGTTCAATGTAAATAAAAGTTTAAGATTAAAAGGCCTGTTTGAACATCAAAAATTGCAACAACTTTGTTAAAGAGTGAGCAGCTTGGTACAAAACTCTTAGTGAAGAAAAGGTCTGAAGATCATGTTTTGTCTTCATCACATGGAGAAAGAGAGTTTTATAGTCTCTGCAATCACAGTATTGTAAGATTGTGAAAGATGTACCCTTAGGCCCCCTCCTCAATTCAGAGATGGTCTTTCCCTTTTCACGTAAATGGCGTCCTTGACTCCCCGCTCAAACCAGCGTTCCACCCTGTCCAGGATGTGTACATTCTCATCATTGAAAGAGTGGCCACTGGCCTGTAGGTGTAAATAGACTGCAGAGCCCTGGCCTGATGAGTTAGCACAACACAGAAGAGTTAACTCATTAGGCCAGCACTCTGTGGTCTATTTACACCTGCAGACCAGAACCTCAAGGGGGACTTAAAAAATTCCAGAACTGTTCAGTCTCCTCTCTACACCACTATGAGTGTGATTGTTATAGCCTCAGTAACCCAGTCCCTCTTTCCTGGAGGTATGTCTTCTTCACCTGCGTGGCAAGTTGCAGGTGGATGCATCTGTTTCACCTCCTGGAGTAAAAGAGCCAGTTCTCTACTCACATGTTGCCAAACTGTGACAACTGATACTGTGGTAACAAGTCTAGTTCAGTGGATTACTCCTTGTGAAATAATTTCATACCTGCTTTGTATGTTTGTTTTTTTCCCCATCTGCTTACATTCATCCACTATTACAGCTTGCTGATCCTAGTTTCTGGAAGAAAGCCTTCCTGTGGAAAACGTAAATGTTACTTGGGCTGCCGCTGCCTTCTCAATCACAGACTCTCAGATTCTGACTCTCTGTCTACTTTATCTATGTATGAAAGCTCTCAGCACAGAGAACAGTGCCTGATGATTCACATGCCAGTAGTACCAGCTTATTCTTGCCTTCTCCAGAAGGAGTTACAGTGTCCACACTCATAAGTGCTTGAGCTTGTAGCTAAACATGTGCAACATTTTGACCCAGATAGCTGAGATCAAGGCACTGAAGATTACTTCAGTGAACTAGTATCAGACCTGACTACTGTGGGCTCCACCGGGCACTAAGAGAAGAATCTTATTGTCCTGCTGATAAGACCACATCAGTGGTTTCAGCAATCCAGTTAAAACTCTGCTCTCTTCTGCTGAGTGCAGTTCAAAATCCAACTTTTATAAGTGAATCATTAATAAATAGACAATGCAACCAACAGGAAATATAAACTAAAATAAACCTCAGATAAAACAAAGAAACCATAAATTTTGGCATTGGAAAGGTGCCTGCAGCAGTTAAAATGAACCTTTGAGCTGCTTTGATGTTCATTATTATTTTATCGGTGGCTCCTTTTGAAGCAGAGGAACTGAGTGTTTTCACACAGACTCCCACAGCAACAGGATCTTTAAAACTTTTAACAAACTGGACTGTGAAGACTCAGGAAACCTGATCTGCAGCTGCTCATCATCATGGACGGCTGGGTTTGGCTTGTTT